>CAUYLG010003140.1:0-71596 GCA_963573385.1 Cacajao melanocephalus | reverse complement strand
GATTGGTAAGTGACCAGGAGGGGTGGAGAGGAGCGCCGTGTTACAAGGTGATTGGCCCAGTCTTGGCGGGCTAAGGCTGAGCTGTGATTGGCTGCCCAGTGTTACCAGGCAGACTGGTGTCTGTAGGCGGCCTCCCGGATGTGGAGGTCAAGATGGAGGGGTAGGAGTTCTCTACCAAACACTACTGTTGTGTGGAAGCCTTAGCAACAACGTAAACAGTCAATTAACATGATTTGTATATGTACTATATGCTGTATTCTTACAATAAGGTACAGAAAAGAAAATGTTATTAAGGAAATCATAAAGGTAACAAAATATATTGACTATTCATTGAGTTGGAAGTGGATCATGATAAAGATCTTCATCCTTATTGTCTTCACATTGAGTAGCATGAGGAGGAGTAAGAGGAGGAGTTGACCTTGTCATCTCAGGAGTAGCACAGGTGAAAATAAATATATAAGCGGATCTGCCCAGTTCAATCCATATTGTTCAAGGGTCAACTATATATGTGTGCCTATGCACACAAATACATATTGCAATGAATGTGTACAGGTTCTTTGACTTGTCTTCAAATTTTTAAAATCCGTATGGCCGAACAGAAGGCCAACTATTTACTGATAAGAAAAAAACACAAGATAAGTTATTAAGGAGAGGCTATTTATCTGCTTGGTCGGTCACCATGTAGCTTCTGATAAGAATTAACCTGGTTCTGTAAACGTGGAGTGAGCAGCAGAGCCAGCAGGCCCTCTGCTGATGTCTGTTTTCTTGGCCTCTGAGCAAACATAAGATTCCAATGGGATATTTTCCCAAGTTGGAAAGACCGTAAAAATCATGCCTCCTCCCTTGCAGACTTTGGAAAAAGCTCTTTCCAAGCCCATCCATGTAGGAGGCTGCACAGTGGTAGTCTTAAGAGAAATGGCAGGTGCAGCAGGTTTTGCAGGAGGCAACAGCCAGGAAATAGATCCACACAGTTTTGGGAGGTGGCTCTTTATTACGTCGGGATCACCACCTGTCGGGGTCTGACCTGCAGACCCAGGCTTGCATGATGGATGACTAACATACACTGAAACAGATCTTTTGCCTGTCAGTCCAACTAAGGGACTCTGCTGCCTCAGTCTGAAGCATCACCTCAATTAGTCCACCAAGTTTGCATTTATTTAGTGTAGATTCAATGACAAAGGCTGCGAGTAAACACCACTGGAAGGTAATTAACATTGCCAACCCCTGAATAGAGAGCAATCATGCACCCGCACCCATGGGTGGTTAAAGGTTAGTCTTAGGACCACATGGGTAAACAAGCTATTTAGACAAACTCTCCCACATTCTCTTGTTATTTGCTTTTCTGCTATTAACTCAAGGTAAAGAGGATTAGGCTGCCTTCAGCCAAACCTTTTACTGAAACTATGCAACCCCCCCTGCCCCTGGCCTCCAAGAAGTTTTGCGACTATTTTCTATAACTTTACAATTTCTCCCACCATCCTGACTAAACCCCTACATCTTCCCCTTTTCTGTTTTCTGCATCAGGCTCTCTTGTTGACTGGAGGGTGTATATGTGTGCGGCAACAGGTCTGTCAGGTGAGGCAGTCATTGCTCTTATTCTGGCTTTGTATCCTGGAATTAGCAAATATCATAAGACAAATATGAGTATAAAAGGCAACATTCTTTTCCAGTCAAGGAGTGACCTGTAGTGTTACTTGGAACCTCAGTTCACTGTATGCCATTACTAACATACCCCTATGTTAATTCCTCCTGGCCAAGAAGTCTCATTGTTAGAGGCTAGAAAGGGAGTGTCTGCCTAAATAACAGGTGGAGAAAAGGCAGATTAGAAGATGGGCTCGATAGAGTGTAGCAGGAACAGGATGAAGACAGAATGAGAGAATAAAAAAGAAACAAATTATCTGGAGTAAATGATGTTTGTGTCCAGGGTAGGATTTGCTCCGCCTCCTGAGTTGTCTTCTTCAGCATGTTTGGGGCCTGTGTTGTCTGCGGAAGGGGCATCATCTGGGGCTGCTGGTCCTGCAGGGTTTTTCCTAGGCTGGCTCGAGTTTGTATTTCTTTCAATCCTTTGATGAAGACATAGTCTCCAGGCTGGTGCTGGTGTACTGGAAATTCTAGGAGTGGTGCCTGTGCTAAGAGACCTTTTATAACCTTTGTTAAAGAGCGGTTCTGTGCTTTAAGAAAAACCTGTTGTGCTTTATTTTAATGTCTAGTTTACAGAAAAGCTGGATGATACTTTAGATAATATATTTACACACAGAATTTCTTTTGTAATTAAAATTTTAAAACTTGCTTAGATCTTCAAACCAAAAATTATACAACCTTTCTTGCATAAATTCCTTTTTATAATATTTTTCATGACTTTCACAATCTTCAACATGCCTTAACTTTCTGACTTTGTTTTATAACCTTCCTTACTAATTGGGAATTCTTGTATCTATAACTTTCTTAATATTTCTTTCTCTGCTTCCTACTTTATCTCTTTCATTTTTCTTACTTTTTGTGTCTCTCTCTGGTCTCTGTCTCTTCTAGTCTCTCTCTTACTCATTTTTTCCCTCTATTTATCTTTCCAATCTTTCTGTTTTTGTCTGATCTCAGAAGCCACACAGGGTTGGGCCTAGTCAGCACTTGGATGGGAGACCGCCTGGGAACACCAGGTGCTGCAGGGTCAGTTTCTTCATTTCTGGTACTGGGTTGGGTTCTAGCCACAACATGGTAAGGTTTGATGTGTGCTGGAATTCAAAGTGGACCTGAAGGGGTGTGAACACAATCTCTCCTCTTCCCCATGTTAGCAAATCATTTGGACCACACCATACATTCTGTTTTATAACTTCCCATAAAACTGCACGATTTATATCTTGAGAGGTTTTAGCAAAGTGTTTTCCTATAGCTGATTGAAATTTGTCATCTGAATTTTAAAAATTAAGGGCAAATAAGTCTTGTGCTAGTAGTGTTGCAGGGTCCTTACTCATACTCTTCATTTTTTGTTTTCGGAGCACATTTTTAAGGGTGGAATGGGCACATTCTACTATGGCCTGTCCTTGGGGGTTATACGGGATGACTGTGGAATGTTGGGTGGTCCATGTGTGACAAAATTGTTGAAATTGTGAGCTGGCATGAGCTGGACCGTTATCAGTTTTAATTTTTGTAGGCTGCCTCATAAGTGCAAAAGTTAAGATGTTTAATGACATATCAAGTAGACTCTCCAGGAAGAGCATGTGTACTAATTAGATGAGTGTTGGTATCAATGGATACATGTACATATCTTAATTTTCCAAACTCAGGGATGTGTGTAACATCTGTTTGCCACAACTGATTAGGTTCTAGTCCTCTGAGATTAATACCTGTTGAAGGAGGGGACATGCCTGTGAGCTGACAATCTGGGCATTGCAGGATAATTTGTTTAGCCAGTCTTTGTGTAAGTTGAAATCGTTTAAATAAGTTTCTCCAATTTTGGTGGAATTATTGATGTGATTCAGTGGCTTAGTCAAGCAGTGATGTCATAACTTGTATGGCTGCTTGATCATTGCCGTAAGCCAATGGGCCAGACAGTGAGCTGTGGGCTCGAATATATGTGATAAAAATAGGATGTGTGCATTGATCCAGCAATTGCTGAAGTCAAAGAAAAAGTGCATACAGGCTGCACTCAAGAGAAAACTTCATGAGGGCTGTTCTAAGGTTCTACAATAAATAAACAGAGTAAGCAGAGTCACTAACAATGTTGACGGGCTGAGTGAAAAAAGTTCCCAAAGCCAATATCAGAGCCCCAGTCTCAGCTCTCTGAGTGCTAGTAAATCCAGATGAAATGAGAAAATTATGTGGTCTCCACCACACTGCCGCTTTTCCATGTTTACACCAACCATCAGTAAACAGTGTTAAAGCATTAGGTATGGGGGAGTGAACTATTTTTGTAGGTAAGATCACAGAAGTACGAGATAAGAACTCAAGTAGTTTATCAGCAGGAAGGGCATTCTCTATTTGACCTGTGTAATCAGAGCATGCTATTTGCAGATCTAATGATAGGGGCAAAACTGTTTCAAATTGTTTTTTATTTAAAGGAATCCTGATGATATCAGGATCATAATCTAGCAACTGATTGCATCATCTGCGGCCTGAATACATGACTTTACTGATTAACTGGATATAGGGAGATCATGTTTTAGTCCTGGCACGTGAGCAAAAATCCCATTCTAGAAAGTACAGTCCTGGGGTCATCTGTCCTATTAACCCCGTAGGGAAGTGTTTGGTGGGAAAAATAAACAATTAAATTGAATACTGTGTATCAATGCGATCTAGTTGCCTTTGAAAGATAGCGTGTTCTATTTCCTCAATTTCCCTCTTTGCTGCAGGCATTAAAAATCTGGGAGAATCCAGAGCTATATTGCCCTTTCAGATAGAAAAGCAGGTTTTGCAACTTATAAATAGTTATGCCCAAGACGGGGCAATTGTTCAATTGTTCCTTAACTAATTCATGGGCTGTTTGTAATTTCTCTCCCTTTGGAGGTTACTGTTCTATTTAAATTGGACTTGGGGAGAGCTATATCAGGGCAGGGATAGGGTTAGAATAACAATAGTGGCCATTATGAGAAAGGAGTCTTTCACACTCTTAAATTTTACTTAAATCTTAGCAGAGAACTATAATCTGGGATGCTGCTTGTAAATAAGGAACATATGAAATTTTGCTGTGGGCTGCCCATGGGGCCAGAGGGCAGTAGTGTGGGTACTGGGGTGGCAGCTGTGTTGCACTCACCTAGGCACTGCCTTTTGTCTGTGCTGCTTTTTGTTTGCTCCACTCCCTCCTCCCACTGCCGGGCAGACTCTGCTGGCCTGGGTGGTTTATATCGGCCTGGGTCCCATGAGCTTCCCTGCCACTGAGCCTTTTCTTCCAGCTACCACCCACTTGGCCTCGCAGTTTCGGCCTCTAATGCCTTTTTTCTTATCTTTTTATAAAGTATACACCTGATTGCCTTGTTGATCTTGCATTACCGGGCAGGCTAAGAGCTCCCCTTCTAATGCTGCTTGCTTAAGACCAAGTCCCATAGCTATAGCATATTCCTTGTCTTTTTTCCTATTTATTGGAGGAGGGGGCTCAAGCAAAACCTCCATTTCCTCTTTGTTATTTTGGTCTGGTGATGATGTTACTGAGACCTGTTGCCCTTGTGCATGATGCTGTTTAAGATTTCTCCCGACTTGTTCCCAGAGCTTTATGTCTAGCAGGCCTTCTTCTGGGAACTGGAAGATGAGTTATGGGTTACAACAGTTTGCATTAGGTCTCTTAATTGAGCCTGTGAAACTGAGGCTCCACTAGCTTTAAGCAGCTGTTTCAATACTTTTATATACTGTTTCTGTTGAGCTGATAACTGCTGTCCCATGATGAAACCTTAGCCTGAACAATTCCCTCAAACTTGAAGATCCCAAGCAGACACGAATAACTTACTGACTCACCAACTGTGATCCTCTTCACCTTTCATTTTCAAGGGTTCTGTCATGATCCTTTGTAGCATTCATCATGTGGGGACCAACTTGTCATGTCAGGGTCACCACCTGCTAGGGTCCAACTGGGAGACCCAGGTTTGTATGATGGATGAATAACATACACTGACGCAGATCTTTTGCCTGTCAGTCTGACTAAGGGGCTCTGCTGCCTCAGTCTTCAGCATCACCTCAATCAGTCCACCAAGTTCGCATTTATTTAATACGGGTTCATTGATAAAGGCCATGAGTAAACACCACTAGAAGGTAATTAACATTGCCAACCCCCTGAGTAGAGAGCAATCATCTACCCACAGATGGTTAAAGGTTAGTCTTAGGACCATATGAGTAAACAAGCTCTTTAGATAAATTCTCCCACATTCCCTTCTTATTTGCTTTTCTGCTATTAACTCAAGGTAAAGAGGATTAGGCTGCCTTCAGCCAAACCTTTTACTGAAACTATGCAACCGCCGCCTCCAGCCTTGCAATACAGTTTGTGACTATTTTCTATAATTTTACAATTTCTCCCACCATCCTTACTGATCTCCCACAGGTCTTAACAGCGTTATTATTAAACAAATAAAAAATTAACTTTGTTTTAAAGATGTGTGTTCAAAGGTAAGAAAATGTGGAAAGATCATTGACAACCAGCAATTATTTGGTCCCATCAATCTGTGCAATCTTTGCATCTGGAGAAAGCCAGATGGACTGCAAGAAAACCTGCACATTTGGCATATATACACCATGGAATACTATGCAGCCATAAAAAAAGATATGTTCATGTCCTTTGCAGGAACATGGATGAAACTGGAAACCATCATTCTCAGCAAACTGACACAAGAACAGAAAACCAAACATTGCATGTTCTCACTCATAAGTGGGTGTTGAACAATGAGAACACACAGACACAGGGAGGGGAACATCACACACCAGGGCCTGGGGGGTGGGAGACTAGGGGATAGCAGGGGGTGGGGGATTGGGGAGATATAGCATTGGGAGAAATACCTAATGTAGATGACAGGGCAATGGATGCAGAAATCATTGCCTATGTTGGCACATGTATACCTATATAACAAACCTGCATGATCTGCACATGTACCCCAGAACTTAAAGTATAATAAATAAGTTTTAATAAAAAAGAAATCCCGCACATTCATTCCACCTTTCCCCAAAAGGACTTTTATGTCTCTTCCAGGTATGTATCCAGAGGTGCTTGCAAATATCAAAAGGCATCTAAGTCAATGGTCTCCCAAATGGGGCTTCAACTCCCCAGGAAGTGTGCGTGATAGAACAAAGAGAGGCAGCAAGAAAATAATAGATTAAGTGCATGCAATTGTTTTTTAAATGTCCTATTTCTGTAACATTTATAAATGTATAAATAATTTTTTTTGCGTGGGGTCAGGCACTCCAGAACTATTTATCAAAGGTGAGTGATAAAAAGGAGAAGCACTACTGACTCTAAAGCCATTCAGCTTCATAAATTGCATTTGCAGCTTCAAAAACCTGAACACATTCAACTTATTTCTTCTGTGAGAGTCCTGCACTTTGGCGTTCTCAGGCCTTCCACGTGAACCCCCTAGCACACCACCCAGATGCATCCTGTGCACAGCGGATGAGGCTCTGAGGAGCAGAAGCAGCTTTAAAGCATTGGCACAGCCTCAGGGTCTCAAGACTATTAAATTATTAGCGAGGAGGGATTGTGGATTTAAATTAGAATGACACTGATGCCCTAAAAATTGTTAATTAAAATGATATCTTATTTTTCCCTAGTGTGATCTCTATTTGCCACTTAGTTTTAATAAAATCAGAACCTAGAATTTGTCAACCCATAGCAAATGTTTTAAACAGTAGAAAAAAAAAGAAAAGCCTCACTTCCTGAAGACTATTTATTGTTGACAAATGACTTCACTCAGAGCTTATGCTTAAATTAGATTTTAGTGTGCTTTGTTTTAAAAAATTTATAAAAACTTTCCTTGCTGCCAATTGGTATAGCCTGAATCTTATTCCCCCCAAAATACATATGTTGAAGTCCTAACTTCCATTATCTCAGAATGTGACTATACTTGGAGATACACTCTTTAAAGAGGAAATTAAAGTTAAATAAGATCACTGGAGTGGGCCCTGATCTAATATGACTGGTGTCCTTATAAGAAGAGGACGTTATGACATAGACAAGCGTAAAGGGAAGCCCATGTGAAGATGCCCAGAGAAGACAGCCATCTACAAACCAAGGAGACAGGTCTCAGAAAATCCAAACCTGCTGACACTTTGGTCTCAAACTTCCAGCTTCCTGAACTTGAGACATACAATATATTTCTGTTATTTAAGCCACCCATTCAGTGGCACTTTGTTATGGCAGCCCTAGCAAACTAATACATCAATCAAGAAACAAGTAAATTTTAGGGACACTATTTCAACTCTTACCACATTAATTTTCATCACTGTCAGAACTCAGTGGTCCATAGATTACATCCATAAAAAGTTTCTCTCCATCAGCATTTAACATATGACTTAAAATAGATGATTCAGCATGTTAATAAATACGGAACATGTTATTTGTTGAAAACTTTTATTCATCATAATTTCTTATTCCAATAACTCAAACCTTATCATGAATATCATCTTCCTCTTAAAATAATTTGGAACAGATTCTTTTTGCTACAGTGGAAATGTTCAAACATGAATAAATCATTGAAAGAAAATATCTCACTGTATAGTGAGGTCTAGAACAGCCAGGGATTGACTTGATGTCATGCTGAAGAAGGAAATTAGTTGATTCACATAATTAGACATCCAGGATTAGGATATTCAACAGGGTGGATGTAACCCAGTGGCTCTATTTCTCCATAGTTTCTCTGATTTTGTGCAACTCCATATACAGATTTCCTTCTGGAATGACAAGCCAGATGACTGCAGCATTTCTGGGGTTCACATCTATTCACAGCCATATGGGGCTTCAATAGGCTCTCTGCAGAAGAGTGAGAAAGAACTAAATGTCCATCAATGGTAAACTGAATAAAGAAAATGTGGCACATATACACTCTGGAATACTATGCAGCCATAAAAAAGAATGACATTATGTGCTTTGCAGGAATATGAATGGGGCTGGAGGCCATTATCCTTAGCAAACTAATACAGAGACAGAACACCAAATACTACATGTCCTTACTTATAAGTGGGAGCTAAATGGTGAGAACACATGGACACAGAGAAAGGAACACACACTGGGGCCTATTGGAGGGCAGAGGATGGGAGGAAGGAGAGGATCAGGAAAAATAACTAATGGGTACTAGGCTGAATTCCTGAGTGATGAAATAATCTGTACAACAAAGCCCCATGACATAAGTTTACCTATATAACAAACCTGAACTTAAAAGTTAAAAAAATGGGGTAAATATTAACAATAGGCACATTTAAGTAAAGAATATATGAGTGTACTATTTTTATTTTTACAACTTTTCATAAGTCTGATATTAGAAAACAAATGTTTCTAGTCATGACAAATATCACATCACATCTCACTGTGTAAGGCTCATGCCCGATCTGAACACTATAATGGATAATGGATTACTCTTAGATGAGGTTCTTTCCAGAGGATGAGGTGAGCCTTCTCTGAGGAGACTTAAGATAGAGTGAAAGTCCAAGACAATCGAGGTTCCATGACAGAGGAAGAAGGAGGGGAATGCGATAGGGTTGGCAAATTTCTTTACACCACACCACCAGATCATTTCACCATAGGGGTGGCACGGGACAGCAGTGAGAACTCAACCCTTGAAGATATACTGGCTGGATTTAAATCTCAGCTCTTCCCCTCACTAGCATTGTGACCTCTGGCAAGCTACTTAAACTCTGTAGAGCTCCTTTTCTGATTTGTAGGGGGAAAAAAGTAAAATTTATAATACTGCCTACCTAATAAGATTGTTGGAGGACTGAATCAGTTATTATATGTGAAGTATTTAGAACAGGAATTAACACATAATAAGCAATTGTCTCCTAGGATATAAAGTTCAAATGTAATCATGTTCCATTAAAAAAAATGAAAACCTGGAAATTTGTCCTCCAATGATCACCAAAAGAATTTTTATTTAATTTTTTGAAGAAATATTTAAGTCCAAGTAAACCCATTTCCCCATTCATTTTATGAGTTTTTGTGATTAGAAAGGGCTAATCACATGAGCAGAACTCAAAAGGCATCACTACAAAAGTGATATAATTACCAGGAACCTTATTATGACAGTCTCCCAAAAAGGGAACCACCAGGGAAATGACCTCATTGTTAGTCAGTGATCCCTTTACTTGGGAACTGCCTCCATGTCCAGCTGCATTCCTATCGTGGTTGGTAGTAAGGAAGTAGGAGTGCTCAGCAGAATACCAAGAGTCTCAACTCCATCTAATAGAGGCACCATTCAATTGCATAGTAGCAACTTTTTTAAAGCAGGGAAACACTTTATTTCCCATATAAAATCCTACATACAGTGCCCCACACAAGAAACAAATATGAATGAGGTTTCTCTAGTAAAGTGGGGAGTGGAAGATCCCAGCATTCTTCTAACCCCGGCTAAACGTGCACAGAGCTGAAGAAGTGCTTCTAATCTTCTTAAACACAAGCAAGCAAACAAACAAATAAAACACAGAGAATCCTAATCCAGAGGAACAGATTCTTTTATTAAGGTTTGGAGCTGTATCTTGTGGGTGGCAGTGAGTACTCTGTTGTGTCTTTGCTACACTGGCCCTGCCAATTCTTGCTGTGTGCTTGGAATCTGAATACTACCAAGAGTTGGCAGTAGGTTCTTATGAAGGTCTAAACCATTATCAGGTAACTTGGGGGCAGTGTTGAAGGCTGATGTTTCAGGAACCAGAGATCTTCTTGAAAGAGTCATAAAGGAAGTAAAAGACCAGGAGTAAAAAGACCACAGTTGGGATAAGGAAAGTTCAGCACCTGATTGATCACATCAGGCAGAGTGAAATCACAGTTCCAATTTGGCCTATCACTAAAATGACCTATAATTTATTGCACAGTTGAGGATGCTTTAGAGATTGAAAGTAGTTTAATTACTGATTATGCCAGGACGCAGTGTAGCTTATGGATTCCTGTCCATTTTCACCCCCTACCCAAAGTACACACTCCTGCATACCCACATCTCCCATTCATGGCTCCTATGATCTTTTCACTTGGTCTGAACAACTTTGCATCCTCTTATATCAGTATTGAAATTGGGCTCTTTACTGCAAAAATGTTCATATTTTCTTATAGCTTAACACTATGGTGAGTTGCCAAGACTTTCTAAATGAATCACAGACCAAAAGGTTTTCTCTTAGCAACCAAAATGTTGATCAGACAATGCATTCAATGACAGCTATAAAATGCTTCATAGAATGAAGACACTCTGAGGTCAAATGGAAATTTTGTTCTGCAGAATAAACCCTTGGAAATCTTTGCACTGAGAGTCAGACTTTTTGAGAAAGGTGACTGAGATGTTGGCCCAGCTATTAAACTCATACAGTTATACCCAAGCTTCTTTGGCTCAGTGGTCTCTGAAATGCAGGGCTTTGATTGCTTTTCAGAAACTTTTGGCACTTATTTAGTTATATAATAAGTGTGATTTCTTTTTAAACTGTTTTTGATATTGCTTCCAAGAAAAATTTTCAATTCTTTTTCCCAATGAGCAACATTTCTTGAGAGCTCTCATTTTATGTTCTCTCTTATTGGCTGTCTAAAATTTCAGATTTAGGCAGAGCAAAATAGCAATCGGTTTGTAGGGTTTATAATTTTAAGTTTTGGTGCTGTTTTTGCTATAGTTATAAGAAAATACAATTTAATTACTTTACCTAGAGTAAATCAAAAATTATTTCATGCGAGTAATTATTCCCTCATTTTAATAAACCTTACATTTCACAATGGATTTTCGCATGTGTCCATTTACTTAATTTTTACAACAAACCCATGATATGGGTTGCTATTATGCCATCTTAAGGCTGAAAAAAACAAAGGTCAGACAGTTTGAGCAGCTTTCCCCAGATCACACAATCTGGAAATGTCGGAGCTGAAATTGTACACGATGGACTTGGATCATTCCAGTTCTCAAGACATCACTGTTCACTCCTCACACTTCATCTCATGATAAATTACATCACCTGAATTCTGAATGAGCAGATCTACTTTGACTCACACATGGGAATCTTCTCTAACCTCTGAATTGGACTCAAACTACAACCCATTATCTTCTCCCTAATTCCTTCTGTCTTTTCTTTCCTTTGAATTATATGATTTTCTCTTGCACCCTTATAGCTGTTTCTGCTTTATATCCCATCTTCACAGTAATAAAAGGTAGTTGCCTCTGGATCTCATCAAGTGCAGCAGTGGACTTATTTTGGGAAGTTTCAGCCTAGAATGCACATTTCCTAGTTTTGGGACACACTTACAGAAAATTAAACTCAGAAAATCTGTTTAAGTTGGTCTTTCTCCTGTCTAACCCCTTCCTCTAAAATTCCTTTCCTAAAGAAATCTTACAGACTCAAAATGCCTTGCATAAAGGTTTGCTTTGATTATTTTTCTCCAAAATAAAGGACACAGTATAGTGATATGTGATCTTCCACCATCTACATTAATGCGGCCAATTTATAGTACTATTAACCTTGATGTCTTAGTGTTATCAAACCTTAACCTACATTAATGTAGCCAATTTGTATTATTAACCTACATTAATGCAACCAATTTATGGTATTATTAACCTTGGTATCTTAGTGATTTCAAACAGATGACCTGCATCAGAATTACCTGGAGTGTTTGCTTAAAGTGCAATTCTTGGACTCAATTCAAGATTTACCGAATCCAGATGTCTAAGAGAGGAGCTGTAAAATCTGCATTTTAAAGAAAGGTGATTCTCAGGTCAAGGTCTGAGAAATGCTGTCTAGGAAGCCAAGGCTACCAGGGTACACAGTGCCACCACCACAGAGTTCTCACAGAGCTTGGAATTCATGGTACTTTAATGAGTTTAATGGGAAGTCCCACATCCCAGTTGCCTTCCCAGGGTGACTGGGATGTTGGACCGTCCATTATGACGGGAGGAATCTCAGTGGGATTATAGTTCAAATCCAATATGCAGATGAGAAAACTGAAGCTCAGGGAACATAAGAAATTAGGGAAATGTTCTTTTTAACATTATTCACAGTACCAAACAAAACAATTTCTGTGGGGTGTAGGTACTCCTCCAAGGAGGACTGACCCCACATCTCTTATTATTATTCATAGCTTGTGTCTTTACAAGTGCTGAGTTTACATGCAGGTGATTAATTGACATAATTTTATATTTTATAGATACTTATTCAAACATTTGTTAACATTGATCAATTAGATTTAGCAGTTGTTGTCCTTCCATATACGAAGTCTGGCTTATGTGTCCCATGGATTAAAGATTCCTGGCACCTAATAGGACCTTGGAGAACAGTGGTTTAGTACAGAATCACTAGTTGTCAGGCTGTGTCTTACAGGTCTCAAATCTCAATTTTCAGTTTCAGAAATGGTTTAATTCATTGATCCAAAAGTCATCAGGCAAGCACTTTAACAAAGACAGAGTGGTAAAATGGAAACGTAGTGGATAATTTGAAATGAAAAACACAATTGTCAATAATTCCCAATATTCATGTTATCATTGTAGCATATAATCATCTCTAGAGAGAAAATGACTTAATTAAATTAAGTTGGGAAGTCAGCCTAGTGATGATGCATCTGAGAATGAACCAGATTTCCTCTTTGGTTGTTTTCTTGCCAGGGAGTGTCTGGCTGTTTTGGTTGGATATTTGTGTCTGTAATCTAGAACAGTGCTTTCTAATATTTGATGAGATTGTTGGGTCGTATAACAGTATTTCAATTTTGTAAACACCTGTTGCTATGGACTGAATTTTTTTTTTTTGATGGTTAATTTATGTGTCAACTTGACTGTGGTCTCTGTCTCTGGAGAATCCTGACTAATAAGGTTTGCATCTCCCCAAAATTCATAAGTTGAAGTCTGATCCCCCATGTGATGGTATTTGGAGGTGGGGCCCTTGGGAGGTGATTAGGTCTTGAGGGTAAAGCTTTTGCAAATAAAATTAATGCTGTTATAGGAAGAGATGCCAGAGACCTTGCTTCCTTCCTTTCTCTCTCTGTTCTGCATCACATGAGGATAAAAGAGAAGACAGCTATCTGCAAGTCAGGAAACAGGACCTAAGGAGACATTGGAGCTGCCAGGACCTTGATTGTGGACCTCTCTCACCACTCTTCTCTCACCACTCCTGTTCCACATAGTACTGGAAGTTCTGGACCAGGTCCATCAGGCAAGAGAAAGAAATAAAGCGTATTCAAATAGGAAGAGAGGAAGTCAAATTGTCTCTGTTTGCAGATGACATGATTGTATATTTAGAAAACCCCATTGTCTTAGCTCAAAATCTTCTTAAGCTGATAAGCAACTTCAGCAGTCTCAGGATAAAAAAATCAATGTGCAAAAATCACAAGCATTCTTATTTACCAATAATAGCCAGAGATCCAAATTATGAGTAAACTCCCATTCACAATTGCTACAAAGAGAATAAAATACCTAGGAATACAACTTACACAAACCTAAATGTGAAACACAAAATGTGAAGGACCTCTTCAAGAACTACAAACCACTGCTCAAGGAAAATAAGAGAGAACACAAACAAATGGAAAAACATTCCATGCTCATGGATAGGAAGAATCAATATCATGAAAATGGCCATACTGCCTAAAGTAATTTATAGATTCAATGCTATTCTCATCAAGCTACCATTGACTTTCTTCACAGAATTAGAAAAAATGACTTTAAATTTCATAAGGAACCAAAAAAGAGCCTGTATAGCCAAGACAATCCTAAGCAAAAAGAACAAAGCTGGAAGCATCATGCTACCTGACTCAAACTATACTACAAGGATACAGTAACCAAAGCAGCATACTACTGTTACCAAAAGAGATATATAGACTAATGGAACAGAACAGAGGCCTCAGAAATAACCCCACACATCTGATCTTTGACAAACCTGATAAAAACAAGCAATGTGAAAAGAATTTCCTATTTAATAAATGGTGTTGGGAAAACTGGCTAGCCATAGGCAGAAAACTGAAACTGGACCCCTTCCTTACACCTTATATGAAAATTATCTCAAGATGGATTAAAGATTTAAATGTAAAACCTAAAACCATAAAAACCCTACAAGAAAACCTAAGCAATACCATTCAGGATATAGGCATGGGCAAAGACTTAATGACTAAAACACCAAAAGCAATGGCAACAAAAGGCTAAATTGACAATTGGGATATAATTAAACTAAACAGCTCTGCACAACAAAAGAAACTGTCATCAGAGTGAACAGGCAACCTACAGAATGAGAGAAAATTTTTGCAATCTATCCATCTGACAAAGGGCTAATATCCAGAATCTACAAGGAACTTAAACAAATTTACAAGAAAAAAAAAACATCAAAAAGGGAGTGAAGGATATGAACAGACACTTCTCAAAAGAAGACGTTATGCAGCCAAGAAACGTGAAAAAAAGCTCATCATCACTGGTCATTTAGAGAAATGCAAAACAAAACCACAATGGGATACCATCTCATGACAGTTAGAAAGGCGATCATTAAAAAGTCAGGAGACAACAGATGTGGAGAGGATGTGGAAAAATAGGAATGCTTTCACACCATTGGTGGCAGTGTAAATTAGTTCAACCATTGTGGAAGACAGTATGGTGATTCCTCAAGGATCTAGAACCGTAAATACCATTTGATCCAGCAAATGGTGTATACCCAAAGGATTATATGGGTATATACCCAAAGGATTATAAATCATTCTACTCCAAAGCCACATGAACATGTTTGTTTATTGTAGCACTATTCACACTAGCAAAGACTTAGAACCAACCCAAATGTCCATCAGTAATAGAATGGATAAAGAAAATGTGGCACATAGACACCATGGAATACTATGCAGCCATAAAAAAGGATGAGTTCATGTCCTTTGCAAGGACATGGATGAAGCTGGAAGCCATCATTCTCAGCAAAATAACACAGGAACAGAAATCCAAACAGTCATGTTCTCACTCATAAGTGGGAGTTCAACAATGAGAACACATGGAAACAAGGAGGTGAACATCACACATTGGGGCCTGCTGGGGATTGGGGGGCTAGTGGAGGGATAGCATTAGTAGAAATACCTAATGTAGATGATAGGTTGATGGGTGCAGCAAACCACCATGGCAGGTATATACCTATGTAACAAACCTGCACTTTCTGCACATGTATCTGCACATGTATTAAAGTACAATAATAAAAAAGAAGTGTTTCATGTACATTTCTTGGGATAATTTGTGTTGATAATCATATCTTCTGCAAATTGGGACACTCTTATTTCTCCGTTTCTATTAGTATTTTTTCTATCTATCTATCTATCTATCTATCTCCATCCATCCATTCATCCATCCGTCCATCCATCTATCTATCATTTTGCCTTATTGCACTGCCTAAGACTTTCTGTGCTATGGTCAATAGGAATGATAAGGGTGAACATCCTTGCCTTGTTCCTGATCTTGGTTATTTTCTTTTTTAATTTTAAATTTTCAGCTTGGTTCTTTTTTTATATTTTCTATTTATTTGCTAAGGATTTCTATTTTTTCATTCATTTCCAGAATGTTCACAATTGCTGGTTGAAGAAAGTGGCATGTATATTCATATATCTTGTTTGGCAAACAGTCTATTCAAATATCTTGCCTTTTTAAAAACTGAGTTATTTTTCCATTATTGAATTTTAAGTGTTCTTTACATATTGTGGATACTAGTCTCTTATCAGAAAATGATTCACAATTTTTTTCCATTCTGTTATCTTTTTCATTTTTTGTGATGTGTCTTTGGAAGCATACATATTTTTAGTTTTGAAGAAATCTAACTTATTTATTTTTTATTTGGTTGTTTATATGCTTAGTGTCATATTTAAGAAATTGTTACCTAAACCAAGGTAACGAAAAGTTTGTGTCTACGTTTTGTCTTAAGACTTCTATAGTTTCATCTCTTCTTCTCCAAGGTCTTTGATTGATTTTGAGTTAACTTTTGTGTATAGTGTAAAGTAGGGGTTCAATTTTATTCATTCGAATGTGCATATGCGGTCGTTCCAGTACCATTTGTTGAAAAGACTATTCTCTCCCCCTATTGAATGGTCTTGGCATCCTTATCAAAAATCAATAGACCATAAATATAAGGAGTTTCTTTTTACATGCTCAATTCTAGACCGTGAGTCTCCATGTCTATCTTTATGCCACACTGTCATTGTAACTTTGTAGTAACTTTTGAAATCAAGAAAGGAGAATCTTTCAACATTGTTCTTTTTCTTCGCTCTTTTTTTCTCCTTTCCTTCCTCTCTTCCTTCTTCTCACTATTCTTTGAATTCAAATATGAATTTTATAATCATCTTACCAATTTCTGCAAGAAGTCAGCTGGAATTCTGATAAAGACTATGTGGAATC
Source organism: Cacajao melanocephalus (assembly GCA_963573385.1). NCBI lineage: Eukaryota > Metazoa > Chordata > Mammalia > Primates > Pitheciidae > Cacajao > Cacajao melanocephalus. The sequence continues at coordinate 54,620 of CAUYLG010003140.1, read as the reverse complement.
TGGATATCAATTTGGGGAATGTTATCATCTTAACAATGCTGTCTTTTGATTCACGAGCATGTGATGTCTTTCCAGTTAATTAGGTCTTCCTTAATTCCCTTAAGTGATGTTTTACAATTTTCAGAATATAACTTTTTGTTGAGAAACATTAAGTTTACCCTGTCCCCATGGTTCCCTTGTAAAAGATATTTTTAGTTTGTAATAGTGTTAGGTGTGTAACAGCTGCCTACCTGGTATATTCTTGAGTTATGTGTATATGTAGAACACCTGTGTATTAATGAGACTCACCTGTCAAAGAGTAAATAAATACATGGATGAAAATCTGCTCGGGACCTTCAGTCTGGAGAGCTGTCATCCCCGCAGGCTTTCAGGCTACACGTTCCCACCAGGATAGATCCACTCTGTTGTGCTGTCTAGGTGTCTGCCTCTCAAATGCCTTCAGTGCCTCCTGGGTAGGGGTCTCCCAACTGAGCTGGTTGTCCACAACTTTTTGTACTTTTATTACATTTATTTCAAATAATTTTATTATTTTTATGCTATTGTAAATAGGATGTTTTTATAATTTCATTTTTGCACTGTTCATTCCATCAATTGCATTTTAACTTCAGTTACTGTATTTTCTCATTCCTTAAAGTCCTGTTAGTATTTTTTTCCATACTGGCTTAATTGCTCATGCTTTAATACTTTTTCTTAATATGAAATATGATCAGATCACAGACTGAAATGTGAAACACAAAACTATAAAACTCCTAGAAGATAGCATAAAGTGTAGATGACCTTGGATCTGGCAATGATTCTTTAGATACAGCACCAGAGGCACAGTGTATAAAAGAGAGATCAATAAGCCGGGCTTCATTGAAATTAAATTTTCTGCGCTGCAAAACACACTGTTAGGAGAATAAAAAGACAAGCCACAGACAGGGAGACAATATTTTTGTAACACCTATCTGATAAGACTATTATCCAAAATATACAAAGAACATTTAAAACTTGACAATAAGAAAGCAAACAACTCAACTAAAAAATTGGCCAAAGACTTTAACAGATACCTTACCAAAGAATATATACAGCTGACAAAGAAGCACATGAAAAGATGATCCACATCATATATCATCAGGGAAATGCAAATTAAAACAACAAAAGAGACTAGCGCACATCTATTGAAATGGCCAAAGTCCAGAACACTGAAGACACTAAATACTTACTAGGACATGGAACAACATTGCTGGTGAGAATGCAAAATGGCACAGCCACTTTAGAAAGTTTCTTACAAAACTGAACATACTCTTACCATACAGTGTAACCATTGTACTCCTCAGTGTTTACCCAAAGGAACTAAAAACTTACGCCCACACAAAATTTACAGCAGTTTTACTCACAATTGCCCAAACTTGGAAGCAAGCAAGATGCCCTTTAGCAGGTAAATGTTAAATAAACTGTAGCACATCTAGACAATGGAATATTATTCAGTTCTAAAAAGAAATGAGCTATCAAACTATGAAAAGACATTGAGAAAACCTAAATGCATATCATCAACTGAAAGAAGCTAATAAGAAAAGGCTACGTACTGTATTATTCCAACCATATGATCTTCTGGAAAAGGCAAAACAGTGGACACCGTAAAAAGATCAGTGGTTGCTAAGAGTCAGTGGGGAGGGAGAGATAAAAAGGAGGAGTAAAGAGGATCTTTGGAGACTGTGAAAATACTCTGCATGTTATTATAATAGTAGATACATGTAGTTATACATATGCTGAAACCCATAGAATGTACAACACCAAGGTTGAATCCTAATGTAAACTATAGACTTTAGGTGGTAGTGATGTGTAAATGTAGGTTCATTAATTGTAATGAATTTACCATTCTGGTGGTAGTTGGGTGTTTATAGTGAGGGAGGCTGTGCATGTGTGGGTGCAAGGATATACAGCAAATCTCTGTATCTTCTGCTCAATTTTGCTGTGAACCTAAAACTGCTCTAAAAAATACATTATATTATTTTAAAAAAGACAGCAGATTGAGACTCATAGACACAGAACTTATTCAGTTTCTGATCATTTTAATGTCTGAAGCCTTCACAGGTATATTTTTCTTGTGTTTTCTCTTTATACATATCATAGAGGCATAACCTCAAAAGGCTGAGGCTCAGCTTTGTTTGTTTTCTTAGAACTTTACTTGCGGGTCTGATGTGAAGGTTATTTGAAAGTGTTCAGACAGTATGTGGGTTTGATTCTGCCAGATCCTTGGAAATGCTGCCAAACTATGGTCGCTTAGAGCTACGTTTTTAGGTGAAGATTTACCACAGTGGAAGTGCATGCATTCCTGTTCCAAACACCACTGAGTGCCAGTTTCCTGAAAGGAACCTTCCAGGAAAACCTGTGTTTCCCCCACTGACATCCAGAGCCAAATTTGACAAAAGGCAAATTTATTAACTCGCTCCCTTCATGAGGTGATATTTTTCTACTTTACCCTATCGCTGAGGTTGTCATCTTTGGTTGCTACTTTACATGGCAGTCAGTTGCCCCAAACCCCAACCAGCTCAAGCTCCAGATTTTGCATGTGGCTTCTTAAATTCTAGGACTGTGGATCCCAGGGATTGGCAAATACCATGAACAAATTCAACTCCAGCATTTATATGCAACTCTAAATTTGTACTTCCTTATCATGTGTGCCATTTTTATTATTTGTACTTTTCTGCCAGCTCAACCATGCATTGTAAAATACTTTAACACTTTTTGGAGCAATTTTCCTTTCTTTTGAACATTTAGTCTACAAGGTTGCCTGGATGCAATGGAACCTAATTAATGTCTCTTTAATATCGCTCCAATTGAAGTTTAAAAGTATTGAATCTGGTCTTGGTTCTAGCAGTATGATCTTTGGTAAGTCTTTAATTCTCTCTGTGTCTTAGTAACTTCATCTGTGAAAAATGAGGAGGTTAGACCAAATGACCTCTATGGACCTTTCTGGAATAAGTGTCCATGACTCTTAGGTGCAATAAGTTTTAATTGCATGGGATCTTTGATTGTTATTAATCACATTCAGAGAGTTATATCAGTAAGGATGAGATAGTTCTACTCAAAAGTATAGCTTTTCTCTGACCTGAGTGATTCATTCATTTTCTCTTAGATAGTGGGAGTTCTTACATTGGGGCCTGTACATCTGATTAATGACTACTGTAACTCCATTTAAAAATATCGTAAAAGTAAAACAAAATATACCAAAGTAAAAAGTTTTTTTTCTTCTTGTGGATTTTAATAGTACCCAGAAGAGGTAAAATAACAATGTATGTCCTTGAAAATAATTCATAACTACTACTTTTTTTTCTTTTTAATATATGGTTTAGATTTCCTTAAAAGAGTTGTTAGTTACAAAAAAGCTAAAATTTTTTGATAATATTCCAAGATAACTATATTTTCAGCAGATTCAACACTTTCAAAGCCTTTCAAAAAACAACCCATAAATTGGTAGCAGGCATTGAAAAGGGAAAATCCTCTGGAAGCAAACACTCTGTTTACTGCTGAGAATCCATGAATCATAAAGAACAATATAACCCAAGCGTGTTTCCTTCTGCCATTTGAAGCTGCAGGAGCAACTCTGTGGCCCTGAAGTAATGAAATGCACTGAGACGGTACAAAAATACATTATTCAGTTGCTTGCTATATAATGTGATTTAAATTGTTTTTCATTCCATTATCCTCGGCTCTTGGGCACTTAAGTTGAGGCAGATTTATGAGTATTTCATAATTAACAAGTGTTCCTCTCAGACAAAGAAAGTAGCCTCATTTGGGAGGAGGATGGGGGTCTTTCTGCTCTCTCTCCCTGCTGTTTCTCCTTCAACACCTTTACTTCCCACCAGTCCATGACTCCATTAACTTTAACAACAAATTAGAATCTAGCCTCTCTAACTGTTCTCACTTCACTCAAATCAAAAGGCACTTAATTAGTTTGCTTCTAGGATATATTACAGCAATAACAGGATCTAATATAAACAGTATATAATGATAGGGTCTAAGACTATGTGGATTCAACAAATGATTTTGAACCTGAATTATGGTCAATGTTTAAAGGACATTCTGGACAAACTCTACGACTGTATCCAACACTTGCAAGATTGTCATCTGTCTGTAAAGCCTTAAAGACTTATTTTGCCATATTTGGTTAATGAGGCTTTTGACAAAAAGTTTGATAGTTTAGTTTTCCAAGGCAGTTTTAGTGGAACTATTTATTTTCAACAAATATGAGGAGCTCTGGGAGGAAAGTGGCTTATCTACTTTCTAACCTGCCTCCAACATGCCTGGCACTGCAGACCGAGACACGGGAGTAAGACTGAAATTCTCTAGTCCCACACCAGCAGTCACTTGGAGGAAAGCCCAGGGCTTAAATTCCTTAAATTCTATTCCTCAGGGGAACATCACACACCAGGGCCTGTGGCAGGTGGGGTGTGGGGGTCTAGGGGAGGGATAGCAGGGGGTTGGGGGACAGGGGAGGGATAACATTAGGAGAAATACCTAACATAGATGACGGGGTGATGGATGCAGCAAATCACCATGGCACGTGTATACCTGCGCAACAAACCTACACATTCTGCACATGTAGCCCAGAACTTAAAGTATAATAATAAAAAAAAATAGGGTGGGGGAAATCCCATCCCCCTTTCCCCAGATTTAGGAAGCATGATACACAACTTGCTCTGTGTTTTCCAGGATGTTTTAGTGATACAGAAACCAAGAAAAGACCTATTTCCAGAGGAAGGAGTGGTTAACTTTGTTCTGCTGAGAGAACACAGAAATCATTGGTAACCTTTCAAGAGAGTGAAGAGAAAAGGTGTTTGCCTGGGAGGAGTTAGGGAGAGAGGAGAAAATGCACATTAGACAAAAGACTTTGAGAGTCCTACTAAAAGAATAACAGGAAATAGTGCTGTACCCAGAGCAGGCCATAGAGTCCAGAAAGTATTTAAAAAAGGAAATGTTAGAGAAGTTTGCATGCAGATGAGAATAATTCAATTGAGATAGAGAAACTGAAATAGGAAAGAGAAGGTAAAATTGCAGAAGCAAATGCTTGTAGGCAATGGAGGAATGGATTACCATCACTCCGGTGGAGAGGCTGGTGAGTTCGGGACATGAATGCTACTCCCACTGAAATAGAAGGGGAGACAGGTAGGTTGGCAAATCTTGGTAGATGCGAGGGTCTCAGCTAATCGAACCTATTTTTGCAAGGAATTAAGGGAAGCAAGGTGGATCCTTGTATTATTTCTGAGCCCTAGTACTTGAGGCTTAGAAGAAAGCAAATTCTACTAAAGATGAGTGCAGTAAAACAACAGTATGAACTAGAAGGATTTTAATTATTAAATCATATGTTCCTAAAATGGAAAGAAACTCATTTACATATGCAAATGATTGGGAGAATCAAAGCAATGAAGGAATTTGCATTAAAAATAGTAAGATAAATAGGGTTTGGGGTTTAATACTTCAGGGAGATCAATTTTGCTGACAGCAGAAAAAGATTTCAAGAGGGTAAGGTAAACCCATTCCAGAAAGTTTGGGAAACCATTTGAAGAAAAATACAAAAATGTTACTGAAAGTGGCTAAAAGAAAATGTAAGATAGACTCTATGCTCTATTCCTGAATTAGAAGACTGATTTAAGGCTATCGTATTTTTAAAAATTACATTTTAAAAGGAACTTAACAAAATGATTGTAAAATGTACTGGGAAGAATATATAGGCTTGGTTAAAATTTTTTATTTAAGACAAATTCTATTCAGATTAAAAGATTATAAAAATTAAGTTTGTGTAGTATTGGCACAAGAACAGATAAGCTAATGAACAGAGCAGAAAACAGTGTAAAACAGACACCAAATTAGAAAATATCGGTATCACAAGCTAGTAAAGAAAGAAGGATCGTCAAATAGATAAGCTAAGAAAATTGCTAGTTATTTTTTAAATTATAGTCTCACTTAACAATATAACCAAATTTAAGACGAATTAAAGGGTTAAGCATAGGAAATCAAATAATATAAAAGCTATAAGAGAGTCTATCTAGTTAGCTTATCTTTGGGAAATGACTTCCTAATCTCAAAGCAAAGAGAGAATAAATGATTCGACTACATAAAGTGTTAAATTTTTATTTCAAAAAAACTACAGGTAAATTGAAAAGACAAACTGGGTACGATATCATAAATAAATAAAGTACTCTGTAACATCAGTTTTAAAAGTACCAGTTGGTAAAAATAAATCAAGTATATGAACAGATAGTTTACTAAGAACATATGCAAATTATTACTAAATATTTTGAAAAATGTAACTTTTCTAGTAATCAAAGAGATAAAAATATAAACAATATTGGTATGTTAATTTTAGTTGACAAAAAAAAATGTTAAATTACTTATGTGGCCTAGAACTGAATAAGACATATATACCTTTGGTGGAGGGGAAATTGGTAGAATCTCCATTGAAAGTAATTTTAGCAATACGTATCACCCACTTTAGCAGTGTAATTCCTTTTTTAGGAAACCTAAGAAAATCATCAGAAATGTAAACAAAGAGAAATGTATAAAGATATTAATGATATGTCTATACTAGTGGGAAAAATTTTACATGTTATATATGCATATAAAAGTGGGAAGAAAATGTAACAAAATGTTAACAGTATTGATCCATGGTTGACGAGATTATAAATAAATCCTATTTTCTTCTCTGTCATCTATTATCTAGATTTTCAACAAAAGTATATATTTCCTTTAATGTAAGTTAAACTTTTTTCTTAGCACTACTTTTGCTGTATTTCAGAAGTTTTGATAAGTTGTGTCACTATTATTATTCATTTCAAAGAATTTTTAAATTTCTATCTTGATTTCATTGTTGACCCCCAAATCATTCAAGAGCAGATTATTTAATTTCCATGTATTTGTATAGTTTTGAGGATTCCTTTTGGAATTGACTTCCAGCTTTATTTCACTGTGATCTGAGAAGACACTTGATATGATTTTGATTTTTTAAATTTATTGAGACTTGTTTTGTGGCTTATCATGTAGTCTGTCTTGGAGAATGCTTTGTGTCGATGAGAAGAATGTATATTCTGCAGTTGTTAGGAAAAATGTTCTGTAAATATCTGTTAAGTCCATCTGTTCTAGAGTATACTTTAAGTTCATTGTTTCTTTGTTGATGTTCTGTCTTGATGATCTGTCTAGCACTGTCAGTGGAGTATTGAAGTCCCTCACTATTATTGTGTTGCTGCCTATCTTGTTTCTTACGTCTAGTAGTAATTGCTTTATAAGTTTGGGAGCTCCAGTGTTAGGTGCATATAAATTTAGGATTGTAATATCTTCCTGTTGGACTAATCCTTTTATCATTATATAATGGCCTTCTTTGTCTTTTTTTTTTTTTTTTTTACTCCTGTTGCTTTAAAATCTGTTTTGCCTGATTTAAGAATAGATACTCCTGCTTGCTTTTGGTTTCCATTTGTGTGGAGTTTTTTTTTGAGATGGAGTTTCACTCTTGTCTCTCAGGCTCGAGTGCAATGGTGTAATCTCGACTCACTGCAGCCTCTGCCTCTTGCGTTCAAGCGATTCTCCTGCCTCAGCCTCCTGAGTAGCTGGGATTATAGGCACCTGCCACCATGCCTAGCTAATTTTAGTATTTTTAATAGAGATGGGGTTTCACCATGTTGTCCAGACTGGTCTCGAATGCCTGACCTCAAGTAATCTGCCCACTTTGGCCTCCCAAAGTGCTGGGATTATAGGTGTGAGCCATCACGTCCAACCCTGAGTGGAATACATTTTTCCAAACCTTTACCTTAAGTTTATGTGAGTTCTTATGTGTTAGGTGAGTCTCTTAAAGACAGAAGATATTTGGTTGGTGGTTTTTTTTTTTTTTTTGGTCCATTCTGCCATTCTGTATTTTTTAAGTGGAGCCTTTAGGTCATTTGCCATCAATGTTAATATTGAGATGTGAGGTACTATTCTATTCATCATGTTAGTTGTTATCTAGATACTTTGCTTTTTTTCATCTTGTTATTGTTTTATAGGCCCTATGAAATTTATGCTTTAAGGAGGTTCTATTTTGGTGTATATCAAGCTTTTGTTTCAAACTTTAGAATTCCTTTTAGCATTTCTTGTAGTGCTGGTTTGGTAGTGGCAAATTTCTCTAGCATTTGTTTGTCTGAAAAAGATCTCTCCTTCATTTATGAAGCTTAGTTTTGATTGATTAAAAATTCTTGACTGACAATTATTTTGTTTAAGGAGGCTAAAGATAGGGCCCCAATTCCTCCTGGCTTGTAAGGTTTCTGCTGAGAAACGTGCTGTACACCAACAATGACCAAGCTGAGAAACAAATAAAAGACTCAACCCCTTTTACAACAGCTTCAAAAAATAAAAACAAAATAAAATACTGAGTAATATTCTTAACCAAGGAGGTGAAAGATCTCTACAAGGAAAACTACCAAACACTGCTGAAATAAATCATAGATGACACAAACAAAAGGAAATACACCTCATGGTCATGGATGGATAGAATCAATATTGCGAAAATGACCATACTGCCTAAACAAATCTACAGATTGAACGCAATTCCCATCAAAATACCATTATCATTCTTCACATAACTAGAAAAAGCAATCCTAAAATTTATATGGAACCAAAAAGGAGCCTTTATAGCCAAAGCAAATACTAAGCAAAATAATTAAGCAAAAATAACAAATGAAGGCATCACATTACCTGACTCCAAATTATACTACAAGGCTATTATTATCAAAACAGCACAGTACTGATATAAAAATAGGCATGTAGACCAATGGATCAGAATAGAGAACCCAGAAGTAAAGCCAAATACTTACAGCCAACTGGTAGTTGAGAAAACATACAAAAATATAAAGTGTAGAAAAGACACCTTATTCAATAAATGGTGCTGGAAAACTGGCAAGCTACCTGTGGAAGAATGATATGGGATGTTTATTTCTCACCTTATACAAAAATTAACTCAAGATGAATCAAAGACTTAAATCTAAAACCTGAAACCACAAAAATTCTGGAAGATAACATCAGAAAAACTCTTTTAGCCATTGGCTTAGGCAAAGAATTCATGACCAAAACCCTAAAAGCAAATGCAACAAAACCAAAAATAAATAAATGGGACCCAATTAAACTAAAAAGCTTCTGCACAGCAAAAGAGATAATCAGCAGAGTAAACAGCCCACAGATTAGGAGGAAATATTCACAAACTATGCATCCCACAAAGGAACTACAAAGAACTCAAACAAATCAGTGAGAAAAAAAAAATCCCATTACAAAGCGGACAAAGAGCATAAATAGACAATTCACAAAAGAGAATATACAACAGTCAACAAACATATGAAAACATGCTCAACATCACTAGTTATCAGGGAACTGCAAATTAAAACCACAATGAGATACCATCTTACTCCTGCAAAATGGTCATAATCAAAAAGTCAAAAAATAATAGATGTTGGTGTGAATGGGATGAAAAGGGAACACTTTTCCTCTGCTGGTGGGAATGTAAACTAGTACAACCACTGTGGGCAATGGTGTGGAGATTCCTTGAAGAACAAAAAGCAGAATTACCATATGATCCAGTAATCCCACTGCTGGGTATCTACCCAAAGGAAAAGAAATATGAAAAAGACACATGGACATTCATGTTTTTAGCAGCACAACTCACAATTGCAAAAATATTAAACCAACCTAAATACTCATCAATCAATGAGTAGTAAAGAAAATGTGGCATATATATACCATAGAATACTACTCGGCCATAAAAAGGAAATAATGTCTTTTGCAATTTGAATGGAGCTGGAGACCATTATTCTAAGTGTAGTAATTCAGGAATGGAAAATCAAATATCATATGTTCTCACTTACAAATGAAAGCTAAGCTAAGAGGATCCAAAGGCATAAGAATGCTCTAATGGACTTTAGAGACTCAAGTGGGGAAGGAGGGTGAGGGAATGAGAAATAAAAGACTACCTATTGGGTACAGTGTACACTGCTTGGGTGATGAGTGCACTAAAATCTCAGAAGTCACTGCTAAAGAACTTATCAGTGTAACCAAAAACCACCTGTACCCCCAAAACTATTGAAATTTTAAAAATGTAAGTTTAAGAAAAGCGTTTTCTTTTTAAACAGGTGAATGTATTATAAACTTCATCAAACATGTGCTAATATCATTCCTCATGATAATTATCTCCTAAATATAGTTTGAAGAGAAAAAAGAAAATTCTCATTCATGGATGAAAGCACAGTATAGCCAGAAGAGACATATGTCTATAAGAATTTTGACTTTCTATATTCACCATTTTTAAGACAAGAATGTTTATTCCAAAAACTAGTTTATAATTTTGAAGATTAAAAAAATGAAATTATAGGCCATGGTTTTTTTTTAAAGGGAATAGCTTGACTTATTACTGAACTTGCAAGTATTGCATATGAATATACAACTCAATCAACTGATATGCATATTCACAAAAATTACATTAGGTATATAAACTATGATAAAGTGAAATGCCTTGTGGTAAACTAAAAGTGTGTGAACCAAATGTTTAAGAAATATTAAGTGTAATAATTCTACCATCTTGCAGGTTGTCCAGCTTAAAACTTATAACTAGAATCTATCAAGTTGGTGACAAAATAAATGCATAGAATACAAAAATGTAATTTATCTTTGTAGATAATTAATTTGTTATACACTCTGCTTTGAAAAATTTGAAGTAAGTTCAGCCTTTCTTTCATATATATCTCATAAACTCATTTATATTATAAATGGTCTTGCAAACAACACAATGGTTTTAGATTTAATTTAATTTTTATCATTATCTTCTAGAACAACTGTTTTTTTTCCCTGAAATATTAAAGAAGAAAGATATATTGGTTGTGTAACTTACTCCAACCACAGGGTCTGCTACTTTATTTTTTATAAGATATTTATTTTCTTGTATTTTAAAAAATTCACAAAACATTCAATTCACTAATGAAATATTCTCCACATCATCAATGCACTGGCTTTGTTTCTGAAATTTTGATGATATTCAAATCTATAACATATGTCCACTATTTTTTTAAGCATTGACCTCCAGTGTGATATCAGAAAACCAGGCAAAAATCTTTATAATGTAAGAAAATACATTCGGAAATATTTTATGAGACTGCTATAAAAAATAACAGTAGATTGTGGCATTATTAAGACTCTTAACAATCGACCACACAGAGGGGCTCGTTTAACTTTTTAAGCTCCTTCCTGCCTTTAATAATAATAGCAATCATTTTCCGAGTGCTCAGGAAGTTCTTCAGCTCAGTAGAACTCTCTTTTCACAGTGGCTCCACAGAAATGCAGACAGCACATGAGATGCCATTTATTGCCACTGTTACTATCATTATTTCTGTTATACCTCTGGTTTTTACTTTATTTTGACATTTCTTTTAATTTTGACACGACCATTGGTTTCCTTCCTGTATTTCAACCTCTTCCCTTTACTTAAAATTATTATAGCAGACCTCCTCTTTGTGAGGTTTTGTGCTCTTTTACTGCTTTTGTACTGCTTTTTAAAAATCAGTTTAGTTCAGACGCTTTAATAATTTTTGATCAAGGATCAATTAGTATGTGAACCTAATGCAGTGAAAAGAGTGTATAATTTAGAGCTGTTGGACATGGGGTTGGTAATCCTTTGTCACCTGATAGTTACGTGGCTATTAAGGACTCACAGCCTCTGTGAGCTTTAGTTCCCACATCTTTAAAAGGATAAAAATGCTTATTTCAAATAGTGAATGGGGTTCACAAAAGACAAAGTTCTCAACAGTGCTTTGCACAGTGAAATACTAACACTATCGTTATTTTAAAACTGAATGTTTCTTTGTCTTCCCTTCCTCCTAGTGTCTCTGAGGTTTTCCACATCTATAATTGAATCTGCTATTTTGTCTTTGTTAATATTCTGAGTTTATGCTAAAACCCAAATTCAACCATGCTCTGGAGCCCACACGTTAGTACCTTATTCTCTTCCAGTTTATCTGTGGAGTACAGGTACGGTTCTAGGCAGAGGAGCATGCAACGTGGCACACTAAACTCAACAATGAAGCGACGGAGATAAATTAGAAAAGCGTTACAAAGAGCTGGTTAGAAAGAGACCGATTTTCATTTTATTACAAAGTTCTTTGAAGCTGCTATAATCATTCTGCTGTAAATCCGTAAACATAATAGGTACCACACGTATCAAAATAAATTAATTTAGAGGAATAGATCAAGAGAGCCAGATAACGTAAATAGAGGCCTTTTTAAATCATAATAAATAAGTGTGTTCGACTTCTGCTATGTTTAGGTTTCCAAATAATTGGAGTAATGTTGCTCATTATGCACTTAATGAAAGTGTTTTCTTCAACAAGAATTTGCAGAAATTGTGCAAACTCTTTCACACTAGCTTGTTAGGTCTAGACATAGGCCTTGTGGATTTCAACACCAAACATGTCTCTCCTGATCTATTTAAGAACATCTACCATGGCTTATCACCCCTCATTCACTCAAAAAATATCCATTGAACACTTACCATGTGCTAGTGTTCTAGGCCATGAGTAAATAGCAGTACACAAAACAGTCACGTTCTTCCCCACCCCAAAGAAATCTGTCATTGAACCTACATTAAGTATTACGTTAGATGATAGTAAGTTCCAGTAAGAAAAATAAAAGCCAAGAAGGGCAAAGTGTGTGAGGTGGTGGGGCTAGGGTTTTTGTTTATTTGTTTGGTTGATTATTTAGTTAGGGTGGCTAGGGAAGTCCCATTTAAGAAAAGACTCCAAGAAGGAAGTGAAGGAGTGGGCCCTGCAGATACCTGGGGGAAGAACATTCCAGGCAGTGAAAGCAGCAAGAGTAAAGGTTAGGAGAGGGCAGCATGTATGCTGGTCACCTTTGAGGATCAGCAGTGAGACAAGCATCTCTACATGGAATAAGGACGTGAGAAGGCTGGTGGAGCTAGGTGGGGTAGCATCTTTTACGGCTTTGTAGAACTTTGTGAGACCATTGGCTTCTACTCTGAGAAAAAAGCAAAAATGGTGGGCACTGAGCAGAGGCTAGACATGGCCTGACTTACATCTTAAGAAGATTGCTGTGGCTGCTGGAGAGGAACAGAAGGTAGGGTAGTTAGGGCAGAAGCAAGGGGACCAGTTTGGAGCTGTCATCATCTTGGCAGGAGATGATGAAAGTTTGGGCCAGAATAGTGATTCTGAGATCACCTAGAAGTGTTAAAAACTGTGCATAAGGTACTATCATGACAATCAGCCAAAGGAGTGGTGGTGGGAATGCAATTCAGAAAGCCTCCTTTTTTTTTTGAGATGGAGTCTCACTCTGTCACCCAGGCTTGAGTGCAATGGCGAGATCTTGGCACACTGCAACCTCCACCTCCCAGGTTCTAGTGGTTCTTCTGCCTCAGCCTTCCATGTATCTGGGATTGCAGGAGCCCACCACCACGCCCAGCTAACTTTTGTATTTTTAGTAGAGATGGTGTTTCATAATGTTGGCCAGGCTGGTCTCGAACTCCTGACCTCAAGTGATCCACCCACCTCTGCTTCCCTAAGTGCTGGGATTGCAGGCATGAGCCACCACGCCCAGCCTGAAGCCTTTTTTAAAAATAAGGTAGGAGGAGGAAGAGGAATCCTCAGAGCAAATCAAGCCTAGTTTTGAAGTTGTAGGAGACCTAGGCCTCTGCTGGAATTCTAAAGCAGGAAGAGGAACCAAGAAGTTGTTCTTTTCTCCTGAGGCAACAAGGCAAGGATGTTTGCTTTCACCCCTTATGTTCAACCTTGTACTAGATGTCCTACCCAGAGCAATAAAACCAGAAAAAATGACATAATTTGCAAAAGAAGTAAAGCTTCAACTTTGTCTCAGATAACATAATTGTCTATGTAAAAATTCTAGGAAACCTGAAAGCAAACAAACAAACAAAAATCCCTATTCAGACTAAGAAGTGAATTTAGCAAGGTCAAGGGATACCAAGTCAAGGGGAAAAAATCAATTTTATTTCTTTATAAGGCCAATCAATTATCAGAAGTTGAAATTTTTAAAGCAACGTTTACAATAGCTAGATAAATATGAAATACTTAGGAATAAACTTTTACCAAAGTTTACAGGAACTGTACATTGAAGACTACATTTATTAAAAATATTATTCTTTCTCCATTAAAATATAATGATATTCTTGTTGAAAATCAATTGGTCATATACATATGGCTTCATTTCTGAACTATCTATTCTGTCCCATTGATCTGTATATCTATATCTAGGCCAATACTAAACTTTATTTTTTATTACTGTTGCTATATGGAAAGTCTTGAAATCAGATGGGCTTCCAGTTTATTCTTCTGTTTCTAATTCGTCGTGGATATTCTGAAATTGTTGCGATTTTATGTACATGTTAGCATGAGCTTGTCAGTCTCTACAAATAATAATAATAATAGTAATGAGGCCTGAATCTATCAATCAAATTGGGAAAAGTTGAATTTTAACATATTGAGTTTTTCAATCTGTGAGAACCAGGAGCTATATGATGTGTAAAGGCTCTCGTAGAGTATGTTCTATTTAGGCCCTCAAGAGATTGAATCATGTCCACCTGCCCATATTAATGAGGTGTATATTTTTTACTCAGTTTATTGATTTAAATGCTAATCTCTCCCAGAAACACCCTCACAGACACACCAGAAATAATGTTTTACCAGCTATCTGGGCATCCCTTAGCCCAGTCAAGTTGATGCATAAAATTAACAATCACAGCTGATGGCTCACGCTCGTAATCCCAGCACTTCGGGAGGCCAAGGTGGGTGGATCACCTGAGGTCAGCAGTTCAAGACCAGCCTGGGCAACATGGTGAAATCCTGTCTCTACTAAAAATACAAAAATTAGCCAGGTGTGGTGGTATATACCTGAATCTCAGTTACTTGAGAGGCTGAAGCACGGGAATCACTTAAATTCTGGAGACGGAGGTTGCAGTGAGCTGAGATTGTGCCATTGCACTCCAGCCTGGGTGACAGAGTGAGACTCCATCTCAAAAAAAAAAAAAAAAAAAAATTAACCATCACAAGACACAAAAAGCATGAACCCCAAGAGAAAAAAATAGATAAATTAGACAAAATTTAAGAATTTTGTCCTAAAAAAGCTATGTAAAGAAAATTTTAAAAAGCCACGTAGTAAGAAAAATTATTTGTGAAGTATATATATCTGATAAAAATCAGATAAGAACTCCTGTTACTTTATATTAAAACAAGAACTTATAAGTACTCCTGTTACTTTATATTAATTATAAGAACTCCTGTTACTTTATCTTAAAACAATTTGATAAAATAAAATGGGCAAAAATTTGCACTTCACCAAAAAAGATATAAGTGCAGGAAAATATGGTCAATATTATAATTCATGACAGAAATGCAACTACACATCCAGTTGAAATTAAATACATTCAGCTAAAGTTAAAAGGGCTGACAATGATGAGTGCTGTGGATGATGTGTAGCCAATCAAACTCTCCCACATCACTGGTCAGAATGCAAAGTCATTCAGTCACTTTGGAAAACATTTTGAAAGTTTCTTATTCTTATCATATGACTCAGCAATTTCACTTCTAGGTGTTTACACAAGATAAATGAAAGTGTAGCATCGATTCACACAAAGATTAGTGCTCAAATGTTTATAGCAGCAGTATTCATAAAAGCCAAGAACTAGAAAGAACATCAATTTTTTTTTCCTTTGGGGTTCACACAAATGTCCATTAGCTGTTATACGGATAAACAGTAGCCTATTCTTACAACAAAGTACTACTCAATCTAAGGGTAGTAATTACAAATTCACACAACTAAAAGGATGAGTCTTACATATGTTTTGCCACACACAAAAAAAAGCCAGACACTGAAGACCACACATTTTGTGATTCCATTTATATGAAGTTCTAGAAATGGCAGAATCATGATAAGAAAGCACAGCAGTGGTTGCCTGGGGCTAGGGTAGGAGTGAGAATTGACAGCAAAGGGGAAAGATGAACTTTTTGGGGTGATGGGAATGTTATTTCTTTCTAGTTGTGGTACTAGTTACAGGATTATGTATGTAAGATGAAATTCATAGGTAAATGCAAATGGGTGTCATTGGATGTAAATTATTCCTAAATATACCCTTTAAAAATTTAAACATAAAAGAACTCCTATAAATGTATTTTTCTTTTTTTTGAGACAGTTAGCTCTGTCGCCAAGGCTGGAATGCAGTGGTGTGATCTTGGCTCACTGCTACCTCTGCCTCCCAGGTTCAAGAAATTCTCCTGCCTCTGCCTCCCAGGTAGCTGGGATTACAGGTGCCTGCCACCACATCCAGCTAATTTTTGTATTTTTAGTAGAGATAGGGTTTCACTGTGTTGGCCAGGCTGATTTCGAACTCCTGACCTTGTGATCCGCCCACCTTGGCCTCCCAAAGTGTTGGGATTAGAAGCATGAGCCACCATGCCCAGGCTGTAAATGTATTTTTAAAAGATGGCAACAACTGCATAAAAAGATGCCTCTTACCACAATAACTGATCCTATCTTCCCTTTCCACCACACCAATACTAAAAGAAGAAATTTAGATTGGATTAAACATTGAAGTAATTAATTTTTCTTTTATTCATTAAACAATTATTTGTAACAGACTTTATTGAAAATTAATTGCTGACCAAGAAGGCAAGCCAGGACTTTAAGTCTGGCGCTTTTTTCTCAGGTGACCACAACAAAATATCCTACACTGGGTTACTTCCATGATAAAAATTTATCTTTCACAGTTCTGGAAGCTGGGAAGTCCAAAACCAAGATACGGGTAAGTCGGAATTCATTTCAAGGCCTCCTCTCTTGGTTTGTGGATGGCTGCCATCTTGTTGTGTGTTCATGTGGCCTTTCCTCGATGGCCATGGAAAGAGTGAGTGGGGTCTCTGGTGTCTCTCCTTATAAGGACACTAACCCTATTGGATCAGGGCCCTGCCACCATGACTTTAAGGATACCTTAACTGTATCCTTAAAGGCCTGATGTCAAATACAGCCACACTGGGGGTTTGGGCTTCAACATATAAATTTTGGGAAGGAAATGAGCATTCAATCCTTAACAGATGGGATATAGCAAAGGAAGTGGGGGGTAGAGGAGGGATGGGAAGATGACGGTCTAATGGCAGATTCTACCAGTGGAGAAGACTTGCAACCCTTTGGAATGAAATGAAGAGCTGGAGAACCCCACTGAGAGGACTTTTTGTATTTAGCTGGGGCCTGTGTACACTGAAACTGAGCTTGGCATTAGAGATGACACTAGCAGAGAGCCCACAAGGGACTGGACAAAGAAACACAGCCAGGGAAGGCTGGGTGCGGTGGTTCGTACCTGCAATCCCAGCACTTTGGGAGGCTGAGGTGGGCAGATCACTTGAGGTCAGGAGTTCGAGACCAGCCTGGCCAATATGGTGAAACCCTGTCTCTGCTAAAAATACAAAAATTAGTTGGGTACAATGGTGAGTGCCTGTAATCCCAGCTACTTGGGAGGCTGAGGTGGGAGAATCACTTGAACCCAGGAAGGGAGGTTGCAGTGAGCTGAGATTTTGCCATTGCACTCCAGCAGCCTGGGCAACAAAGCAAAACTGGAAAGAAAGAAAGAGCAAAAGAGAGGGAGAGAGAGAGAGAGAGAGAGAGAGAGAAGGCAGGGAGGGAGGGAAGGAAGAGAGAAAGGAAAGAAAGAAAGAAAGAAAGAAATGCAGTCAGGGTGAACTGAAGCCTTTAGTCCTTCTTTTGTCTTTCTCCAATTTCCTGTTGTACAGAAACCTCTGGGTTCTTCTAAGATGACAAAGTTGTGGGGGTGGGGGTGGGGGTGGGGGGGTAGGCAACCTCGAAATAGGTTTATCTTTCTTGCCACCTCCAGCTCATAAGGGTGACCCAATTTGATTTGATTTGAGTTAGAAAAACAAAGGAATAAATGTTTCACTCTTGATATTTGTGGAGCAATTCCTAACTGTTGTACATTTACAAATACCTACAGTAATCCTGGGACTGCTAGACAAAGAATAAAAAAGAATGATAAATAGCCCTTGTTCACAGTAGCAGGGCATACAGACACATAAATAGGTAATATACAATTTAATAAGTGCAATGATAGATGTGAGTACATGGTATTATGGGAAGACAGGATAAAGGGGCTTTCCCTGTTGTGGCTAGTCTGAAAGAGCAAGAGGAATCCCCACCCCCGCCACCACCAGCCAAATTTTGGATAAGATGTCAAGAGGGAATGGGAAGCTTTATTACTTGCATGACACAGGTCTCTGATGAGAGCAAGGCAGCCCCTCAAGCAGTCCCAAAATGGTTTGATGAGGCAAGGAAAGGAGGCTGGCTCTGGGTTTTTATCGTGGTTAGGGGCTGAGTTTGAATCTCCCACTGGATTCAAAGGAGGGGGACTAGTTCATATCAGCCTGGCTAGTTGTGGCTCACAAGGGGAAAAGGAACGGGTGAGGCGTCAAAGCTGTCAGCAGTCAATCATCAACACTGGAGCCAGACTCTCTCTTATAGTCCCCAATCCATTTCAGAAGCGTTGAGTGTGATTAGGAAGCTTTCCTGGAGAAAATCATGCCAGAAGTAATATGAATCTTAAGAAAGGCGTATTTCTTTATTATTGTTTATATTTGTTTACAAACCCATGGTAATTGCAAAAAATTAAAAATAAAGCTAAGTATAACACAGAAATTAAAATTCACTCATGGCCTCACCACCCTAAGGCAATCACTGTTAATATTTTTGTTTCTTCCTGTTTGGATAATTAAAAAAAAAAAATTATGGCTGGGCACAGAGGCTCGTGCCTGTAATCCCAGCACTTTGCGGGGCAGAGGCAAGTGGATCACATGAGGTCAGGAGTTTGAGAGCACCCTGGCCAACATGGCGAAACCCCGTCTCCACTAAAAATACAAAAATTAGTTGGGTGTGGTGGCGGGCTCCTGTAATCTCAGCTACTCAGAAGGCTGAGGCAGGAGAATCACTTGAAGCTGGGAAGTGGAGGTTGCAGTAATCTGAGATCATGTCACTGCACTCCACTCCAGCCTGGGCAACAGAGTCTCAAAAAAAAGAAAAAAAATTGAGGCCGGGTGCAGTGGCTCATGCCTGTAATCCCAGCACTTTGGGAGGCTGAGGTGGGCAGATCACAAGGTCAAGAGTTCAAGACCAGCCTGGCCAACATGGTGAAATCCTGTCTGTACTAAGAACACACAAATGAGCCGGGTGTGGTGGCATGTGCCTTTAATTCCAGCTATTCGGGATGGGGAGGCAGGAGAATCATTTGAGCTCGGGAGGCAGAGGTTGCAGTGAGCCAAGATTGTGCCACTGTACTCCAGCCTGGGAGACAGAGCAAGACTGTCTCGGGGGAAAAAAAGTATTTAAAAAATGATAAATTTTTTTCTGGTGTACATTTTATTAACTTCAGTTACTTTACATGTACCTTTTTGTCCATGAAATCTTGGTACAATCATTCTTTTTAAAGTTTTTATATAGGAAAGTTAACATTCCTATTCAATTTTCCCTACCAATTCTGGTGCTGCTTTAAGCCTATTCTTTTTTTTTTTTTTTTTTTTTAAGAAAACAGAACTGAAACTACTATGCTTTGTAAAAGCTTGCAAATCTATATCTCTTTGTTAGAGACGTGTTATTTTTACCACATCTATTTTCATTTTGCTGTCAAGAAACTGCTGGAATTTTAACTTGACCTGGTTCAGTGCATCTGCAGAGCTAAGAATCACCAAAGGAGCAATGGTTCTACCTCACTCTACAAAGAATACAATGGACATGTGGAAATCCACATTCTGTTACCACTTCTATGTTTCAGGTGCTTGAAGAACTTGTTAAATTCAAACAGAATCACAAACTTCCCTGTTTAAAAATTTTCGAGGAGGTTTGACAATGATGCTTTAAAGACACAGAGTGGGATCTATTTATCCCTACAACTCTCACCTTTACAAAACTCCTTACTGGTGTATCTCAAATTACTTTTTATTACTACCATTCAGGAGAAAAGAAGAAAAGGAACTTTCTGTCCTGTCTTGCCTGTTTCCTGGTCTTCCTTGCTTATATCTGTTTCACTGTACTCTCTATAGTAAATATCAGCTCACATAGTTCCACTATAGAATGAATGGAGTTAGCTCTACCATAAGGTAAATGTAGCCACTGCCATGGGTGTTGCAAAGAAAGCCCCCAATGTACAAGGACCTTGAAAGACCTTGGTTCTCAAGGTGGTCCCCAGTAAATCCCCTCCTGGCTCATCAAAAGGAAGCTGGCTTTGGATCATGGACTCAGGTGAACATATTTTCACTACATTGCATCAGCGATACTTGTGGGAAATATACAATGCAAATGTATGCAGATTGACGTTTCTTTTTAAAGGGGGAAATGCATTTTGGACCCTTTACTTTGTGGAATCATCAGCTTGAGTATGTTCAGATACCTGTGCAGAACACAAACCCTGAAACATTTACTATCTGGTCTTTTATAGAAAAAGGTCAACAATCCCTGCCCCAGTTGCCCATGTTGACATAGAGGTAATTGTTTATTTATGCCACAACTTATTAAAAGTTGATAGTGGATATGGCACCATAAGCACTTGAATTAATTAAAAAGTAAATTGTTGCTAGTTACTGATATAAAGTAATGAGGTTATACCTATTATCCATTACAAAAGTGTCTGGGAATTGGAATATCATGTAGGGACGGGACATTGGAATCATGCACATACACAAAAAATACCCAGAGCAAATGATTTTGAAAGAAGACACATGGACCAGGTGTGGTGGCTCATGCCTGTAATCCCAGTACTTTGTGAGGCTGAGGCTGGTGAATCACCTGAGTTCAGGAGTTTGAGACCAGCCTGGCCAACATGGTGAAACACCATCTCTACTGAAAATACAAAAAATTAGCCAGGCATCGTGGCAGGTGCTTGTAATCCCAGCTACTCAGGAAGCTGAGGCAGGAGAATTGCTTGAACCCAGGAGGCAGAGGTTGCAGTGAGCTGAGATCGCACCACTGCACTCCAGCCTGGGCAACAAGAGCAAAACTCTATCTCAAAAAAAAAAAAAAAAAAAAAAAAAAAGGAAAAAAGAAAGAAGGCATCTAGTCTGTTGTATAACATTTCCTTAAGACCTCATTTGTTCCTGTAACTTAACTATGCTGTGAAAAATATAGGTACAAAACTCATATACCATTGGGTAAATACACAAATAAGTTTCATCTTTATCAACAGATGTTAAGTAAACTTGGGTTGGTGCTGTGTATACAAAGCTATGAAAGTCTAGTTTGTGTCTTAAGTAAGCTTAATAATAATTATGATAATCATCAACATTTATGGAGATTTTACTATGGGCCAGACTCCATTCCAAGTACTTTTTCTGGATTATCTTAATTTGTTCTGTGGGCAGCCCTGTGAAGTGGGTACCATAAGCACCATTTGAAAGAGGAAATCCTGTGGCTCAGAGAGGTTCAATAACTTG
Organism: Cacajao melanocephalus; assembly: GCA_963573385.1. Classification (NCBI taxonomy): domain Eukaryota; kingdom Metazoa; phylum Chordata; class Mammalia; order Primates; family Pitheciidae; genus Cacajao; species Cacajao melanocephalus. Next base: position 33,132 of record CAUYLG010003140.1, on the reverse strand, counting down.
CCCAAGGCAGCGCAACTGTAAGCATTTAGTCGGTACACTAAACCAGACAGTGTCACTAAAAGTTCAGATACCTCACCATTCTGTCCGCCATCTCCCCAAAGATTCCAGCCCCGTGTGGTAGGTGCTCCAACAGGAGGGATCCATCGTAAAACTCTCTAGGGAGGGTGGGGTTACCAGAGAGACCCTCCCAGAGTCTAGAATGATAAACAGGACTTGAGGGTCATGGTGGGAGGACACATTTTACCCTTTTAAATTCTTAGCCACAGCCTAAGACACAGGCTTAGCTTGAGCTAGTCTCTTAACAAATACTCTTCAAGTTGGAAAATAAATTAAGGGCATCGCAGCCTCCACCTCTCCGTTTCTTCTGTATTACGCTTATACTGGAGATGCTAAGTTTAAGTTTTCCTTTCTCTACCCCCAGCTCCTTATCGCTGCCTTCCATTCTGAGTGACGACAGAACGTGTTACTTCCATCATACAGTCTAACTACTGGATGTTACCCCATGCTGTGCAAACCCCACGTCTTTACCTACCCACCCTCCCAGGATGAACAGCAGCTTGCCTCTGAGGCCCCATCATCACAAGTAACATTGCAATGAATATCCTTATAGACCTCTGCAAGAACATATTTGGGATACACACACTCACACACACACACACACACACACACACACATATGCTGGAGTGGAATTGTTAAATCTTTAAATGGGTCTTTACTCCACCTCCCAGCAATACATGAAGTCTTCTGTCTGTCTGTCTGTCTGTCAGTCTATCTATCTAGCTATCATCTATCTAATCTACCTACCTACCTATTATCTATCTATACAATATACTTGGCATTCTACTTGGCATTTTATTATACTTAGCAAGGTAATATCTGGCATTTTCCAGCATACTCTTCATAGTCATGGCAGCATCTAAAACCAACCACAAGTCAGATAGTTCATCTCTATGTACGTGATGAAGACCAAGCTTTTTGGCATGCAACTGGCTAGGAACCCACGGCCCTTCATTCTCATAACCAGCCAAGCATGTATTCATTGTATCATCATCAGCGTTCAGGTATCTGTGCTTCCCATTGTACAGCAAGTCCTCAAGGGCAGTGAGCGAATATTGCTCACCTTTTATATCGAGAGGGCCTCTCACAGTGTACTCACTACATGGTTGTTTACAAAAGAGAGAACAGGCCTGATGTGGTGGCTTATGTATGTAATCTTAGCACTTTCAGAGGCCAAGGTGGGAAGATCACTTGAGGCCAGGAGTTGGAGACCAGCCTGGGTAACGGGGTGAAACCCCATCTCTACAAAAAATACAAAAATTAGCCAGGTGTGGTGGCACATGCCTGTGGTCCCCGCTACTCAGGAGGTTGAGGTGGGAGGATCACCTGAGCCTGGGGAGGTTGAGGCTACAGTGAGCTGAGATCATGCCGCCACTGCTCTCCAGCCTGGGCAACAGAATAAGACCGTGTCTCAAAAAAAAAAAAAAATAGAACAGAGGGTTGAAGAATCAGTTTGGGAAGAAAGATGATTATATTTTGGGCAAATGGAATTGAATTATCAATTTAATTGATAGAGTCATGTATATTTTTTCTTCCAGAAACCTAAAACCTTGGATTTAAAAGCAAAAAAGATAGTTTAGGGACTAAGTTGCACTCATAGCTTTTGAGCTGTTACTAGCAAATCAGTGAATTGCATGGGGAGGAAATTTATTGAAAGCACTACAGAAAAGAAGTTGATTTAGCAGTAAGTGAAGAAGGGTCCTCTTCTCAATAGGGGCTGGAGGAGGAGGCTCGGAAAAGAGTAGCCGCAAGAGGGAAATCAGCGGAGGGTCACCAAGGCCAAGGGGTAGGGGATGACAGAAAGGATCAGTGTCCTAGACTGCAGGGTGTCAGGGTCAGACAAAACCAAGCAGAGGCTGCTAGGTCTGAAAGTTTATATTTTATCAGTATCTTCAACAGAGGCTATTATAATAGTTTGTATGGGTAGTAGGAAATGTACAACCTCTATTTTTCTTTTGTCTGTAGAAAATATTTCATTCATCCTTTTGGTCTTAACTTGATTGTAGGACATGTGACATGCCTATATGAAAGAAATTCTGAATGTAATATATTGAGGACAAATGGAATCCTACTGAAATACAGTCGAATTAAAATATTTTGCTTATAGATTGCTCTAAACTGTGCAAGGCTTTTACAAAAAAAAGAATTCGCTAACTCCCTTAGTTCATCATATCACATAAGAGTTCCTTTGAAAGTATAGGAGCTCTGTGCATTTTTCTTTTTTAAGGAGCTAGGTGTAATATTAAGGAAAGGCACAATCCTGTATCTTTCTACCACACATCACATTGACATCATTTGCTTCAAAGAAACCTGCTCTTACCTAGCAATTCCGTAAGGAACTGGAAGATATGTGAACATTAAGTTCTTTCAAGGTTATATAATTTATCTTATTTATCCTCTCATACCTTCCTCAGCAAATTTCCATTTTTCATGTGGACCTTAAGTTTTTTGTCAAAAAAATTTAAACCTTTTCTGTATTAATCTCTTAGAACTTCTTGGAGAACATAGCTTTTTTCAAAGATCTTAAATTTCTACTCTTCAGAAAAAAAAGTCTATAGCTTTTATATTTTATAAATCTTTCATGGTGATTTTTATAAGTTATTCCCACTTTCCTTTTACCAATCAAAAGCATAATACTTCAGAATTTTCTGGAAAGAAAAAAATTGCCTTAAGTCATTTTCCATTATTTCCAGGATTGGAATTAAATTAATGCAATAAAACTTAAAGAAGAAATTCATCCCTTCATATAGCTTTTGTGCTCATTTCTTTCATTTCTTTTGTGCCTGAAATTTATGTCTCTCTGTGCCTACAGTCAGTGACTTGTAAATCGTCTTTGCCCATCTACACCATTGATCTCAAACCCTGGAAAAAGATTTCTTGAGGCCTGTGATTTCCTTTCCTAAAGCATTTCAAGGTGGTAGGTTATATCAAGGTGATTTTGATTAGAATGTATGTTGGGTTCTCTGGACTTCCATTAAGTATAGTCAAGCTTTCTTCCTCTCTCTAATATCAGGACAGGTACTTCTTTCACTAGTGCATAAATTGGTGCTCACAACCCCAAGGTATCAGTAGTCTTCAGAATCATCAAGAAGGTTGCCAGAATGCTTTTAGTAGGTACTTTAACATGCTAAATCATTAAAAAGTGATGATCTTCAGCCAGGCATGGTGGCTCACCCCTGTAATCCCAGCACTTTGGGAAACTGTGGTGAGTGGATCACTTACGGTCAGGAGTTTGAGACCAGCCTGGACAACATGGTGAAACTCCATCTCTACTAAAAATACAAAAATTAGCTGGGGTTGGTGGTGCACACCTGTACTCCCAGCTACTCGGGAGGCTGAGGCAGGAGAATCACTCGAACCTGGGAGGCAGCAGTTGTAGTGAGCTGAGATCATGCCACTGCACTCCAGTCTGGGCGACAGAGTGAGACTCTATCTCAAGGGGAAAAAAAGTTATGATCCTGTATTATGAAGATTTTATTCGTCAGATTATTTGGTGAACTAGAGAACTCTTCCTTTGCTCTCTGCTGAGCAACAGAAAAACTGTTCTAAGCTGGTTTGTGTGACTGTTCCAGTTTTTCATTTCCTTTGTGAAAATCCTCTCTTGCATTTTACTCTGTGTTTTCTTCTGAATCAAGGTTTGGTTAGAGTAAACCCTCCACTAGCTCTGCACCTGCACCTAAGCATGTTGCTGTAACTGAAGGAGACACACAGTCCTGCTGACTGGTCTCACTGGAGCTGATGATCACTAGCCTCAAGTGTGACCCTGGGATTCCTGGCACCCCTGCTCCATTTATCTAGCCCTTCACTCTCCCTGGGATGACTGTTTCTGCACCATCTCCAGTTCTCTTGCCCTCCTGCTCTCTCAGCAGATGACCTTGCTGGTCACCAATCAAAATAGAACTTCCACATGCTCCCATCAACAAATCTACAAACTCACTTTGCATCGGTACTCACAGACTCTACCTTCCCAGCCATTACAAATGCGTGGACCACCTGGGCTCCTACCCAAGGCCAGGTCCTCCACTCGTGCCTTGGAGTCCATCCCCTCCCAGCCACCCAAAGACTTTGTTCCTGCACCACCAGCTCTTCCTCTTCCTTGTTCCTTTCTGTAGATCCACATGGGGTAATTTCTCCCACCAGTAGAAGAGACTCTTCCTTTGCTGCTCATCCTTCTCCAGCCCTTGCCCCATTTCTCATATCCTTCACAGCGTGACTCCTTAGAACAATTGCACATATTGCCACCTCCACTTCCTCCTCTGCGTCTCTCTTGAGCCTGCTCCAGCTGAAACTACTCCTGACAAAGCCAGAAACTGATTTAAAGTCAATTTCTGTTCTCGCCTCTCAGGCACCCTCAACAGTATTGGACACAGTGGCCCATTCCCTTCTTGAAACAGCTTTATTCACAGATTCCAGATCTCTACCTCACTGGCTGCTCTTTTTCCTTCCCTCCCCTACTCCTCAGAGTCCCTTTTAGGTTCTGCATACTAAAGTGCCCTAAGTTTTACTCTTGGCTTTGTTCAATCTAGTCATTTTGTCCTGTGACTTTAAACACCAACTATATGCTGAAATGGCCCAAGTTTCTATCTCTGCAACCTGTTAACCCTGGCTACAGACTCATCTGGACAACTCCATTTGAGAGTCTGTGTTGGAAAGAAAATGCTTGTTCCTTTCCACCCCAACCCCTAAACTCACTTATCTTCTGTCTTCTCTATCTTAGGATGTGGCAATCAATTTACTCACTTGCTCATGCCAAAAATTTAGAAGTCAACCCTCTTCTTTTTCACTCTTTTTCTCAGTCTGCTTCCAGGGTATATCACAGTGTATCATAAACTCTGTTTGCTTCTTACTAACTGTACCGCTGTCATCATACCGGAGTCCTGGTCACTCTCGTCTCTTGCCTGGCCTATGAAGCAGTTTCCTAAGTGGCCTCGCTGGCTCTGCTCTCCACCCCTGTGGTCTCTAGTCCATGGGGCAGCCAGAGCAGTCCTGTTAAATTATTGATCAGCTCATATCGCTCCCCTGCTCAAAACCCTCCAGTGGCTCCCAACACATTTGGAACAAGCGCCAATGCCCTTGCAGTGATTTGGCCTTGTCTCCCCTGTACTGATTGCTACCACTCTCAGCACATAGGCCTTCTTGCTGCTCCCCAAACACACCACGCTCGATGCTGCCTGAGTACCCTGTGGTATGCTGTTTCTTCTATCCAGAACACTCCTTCCTCTGGGTATTTCATGACATGTTTTGTTCCATCTTTCATCACCTAAAATGATATATTTATTTGAGCTCCATGAGGACAGAAACGTTGCCTCTCTTGGGCACTGCTGTATCTCTATGCTGAGAGAAGAGCTTGAAATAATGATAGACGCTCAGTAGATATTAAGTGACAAGACAGTCAATGGCATAAGGTATTTTTCGAATTTTCAATTCTGGTTCCACCCCTCTGGTGCACTGGATATCAGCCATATTCTTTTATATAGAGCTCCCGTATTTGTCTGCTTGGGCTGTGTATCAGACCATTCTCATGCTGCTAGTAAAGACATACCTGAGACTGGGTGATTTATAAAGGAAAGAGGTTTAATTGACTCAGAGTTTTGCAAGGCTGGGGAGGCCTCAGAAAATTTGCAATGATTGCAGAAAGGGAAGCAAATACATCCGTATTCACATGGTGGCAGGAGAGAGAAGAATGAAAACTGAGTGAAGAGCGAAGCCCCTTATAACCCATCAGGTCTTGTGAGAACTCACTTGCTATCATGAGAACAGCATGGGGGAAACCTCCCCCATGATTCAATTACCTCCCATTGGGTCCCTCCCATAACATGTGGGAACTGCGGGAACTACAATTCAAGATGAGATTTGTGTGGACACATAGTCAAACCACATCAGGCTGATATTACAAAAAACTATGGTTTTTTGTGGCAGTGACTGTGTGGCTTAAACAACAGAAATGTATTTTTCACAGTTCCAGAGGCTGGGAAGTCAATAGTCAAGGTGCCAGCAAGAGCCTGGGTAAAGTCTTCTTCTTCCTGGTTTGCAGATGGCTGACTTCTTGCTGTGTCCTCACGTGGTGGGAGTCAGGGGGATAGACAGGGAGAGAGAGAGAAGTCAAACAAGTGCACTCTCTGGTCTCCTTATAGTAATACTAATCCCATGGTACGGGCTCCATGCCCTCACCTAAACCTAATGACCTCCCAAAGGCACTACCTCATAATATATCACATAGGAGGTTAGGGCTTCAACATATAAATTTGGGGGGACACACACACATTTAGCCCATAACAGCTCCTTTCATAGTTCTAGTTCTAGGCCTCCTCAATGCTGATCTACACATGACATGTCTGATCTTTGTTATCATCAATTTCACTCCCTGAGAGGGTAAGTTTTCTGTTTTAACTATTATAGGCTATCTTGTGCCTATCTACAGGGTTGCAGGTCATCCCATAGGGCAATGTGGAGTTTTCATTACATACAGATTTAACATATTATGGAACTTTGCAAACACATAAACTAGTAAAGAGAATGGTATAATGAACCCAATATATCACTGAGCTTCAACAATGAACACATGGCTAATCTTACTTCATGTATTATCACTTCCTTCCTTCTGGGATTATTTTGCAGCAAACCCTAAGCATTATGTGACTTAATCTGTAAGAGTTTCATCTTTAATGTATAAGGATTCTCTATATTTATCAAAAAAGGAAAATGTGCATAACTATAAAACCATGATCACAGTTAAACATTAACAATTATTTCTTAAATATCAACAAATTTCTGGTCAGTATACACATTATTTTGTTTTTATAACAATTTTAAAAAATATTTGTTTGAATCAGGTTCCAGAAAAGTTCCACATTCTAAAAATTGACTGATCTGTCTTTTATGTCTCTTGTGCAATTAACTTTCTCTCTCAATTCCTCTTTCTCTAACGCTCCCATTGTTTTGAAGAAACCAGGTCATTTTTTCTTTGCAGTCTCCCTCAGTCTGGATTTTGCTGATTGCATTTCCCATGTGTTCATTTGTTGTATTCCTATAAATTGGTAGTTACATTCACAGCTTTGATCAGATTCAGGCCTCAATATAACTTCTGAAAAGACTACTTCATAGGTGGTATTACCCACTTTCAGTAGAAAGTAATAATAATGTCTGAATTTCTCTCTTTTTTTATGTTGTCAGCCATTGATGATATTACTTAGATCAGCAGTTATCAAACTTTTTCTTATGAGTGTATTACACTCTTAAAAATTACTGAGTATCCTACAGAGCTTTTTTAAAAAAATGTGGGTTTTATCTATTGATATTTATTATATTAGGAATTAAAGAGGAAGGAATTTTGAAATATTTATTAATTTAAACTAACAACAAGCCCTTATAAGATGACATAAATATTTTTATTAAGAATAACTCTTTTCCAAAATAAAAAATGTTTAAGAAGAGGGACATGGTTTTAGATTTTTTACAACTCTCTTTACTTTCTGTCTATTTAATAGTAGACATTTGTATTCTCCTTTCTGCTTCTGCATTCAATCTGTTACTTTAATTGAAGTATCTAAAGAACTTCAACTTCACAAAGATGTACAATTGAAAGTTTCAAAATTATTTTAACACCTTTTTCAGTTAATTGTGCATATTCTTCTTTACCACAACTTGACAAACAGTAATTTATTAAAGACTAGTTGTAGGGTATAACCTGAAACCTTGTTAACAAAGTTTTTTATTTTGTTACGTTAAAATCCCTTGGTTCATCTTTCTATTTTAATAGATATCTTAATCTTGCCTTATTTTGTGACATTATTTGGAAAATATTGAGTCACTCATATATGTGATCTTACAAATGTGGAACTATTTCATTATTTAATGTCAAAGAAATCCCACATGCATTAGTAACCATCAATGTTAGATAGAAAAACCTGTCAATATTGGGAAGCTGTCCAAATAACGGGAGAAAATGGTAGTTTTCCTAAATTCAAATTTTTATTTGAAAACTTGAATCTTACCATGAGTGATAAGTACTGTCAGTTGTTTATTTAAAGTGTCAGATTTATTCTACTTATTTTCAAAAATATATCTTCCAGATCCAAATCTGTATAAACATAATTTTATGGTCAGTCATTTCTTACAGTGAAAATGGTGTACCATGAAAAATGTGGCTAGTTTAGCTGGCAACTCAATCACACAAGTGGTTTTCAAGGAGATGACCAGCATAGGTCACAATGCAGCACAAGTGCTTTATGTGTATTTACCATTTTATTACATGGATTTTTTTTAACTTACTCAAATTTCAAGATTCGATACAATTCATAATTTTTACTGCTTCACGAAGGAAATTCTTACATTAAACTGGCCTTTCCTCCTGCAGCATGTGGTAGTAGAGAATATAACTGCCAGTAGCACAGTTGATGCCACTGCCTTGATTTGTGCTAAGGCACCAGATTTTTTGTCCACCATTGCTTTTGTATCACCAACATAAATGTGAACAAAGGGGAAAAGGACAATAATATCTTAGCATTGGCATGAAAATAATATTGAACTTGTGATCTCCCTAAAAGAATCCTAGGGACATTCGGCATCCCATACCTAGAAATCCATTAGCTCAGATTATTTATTTTATTAGGCATTGCATCAGTGATACTATAATTTATTTAGCTGGAATGTGTCTACAAAAAAAAAAAACCCTCCTGCTGAATGATTTTGTTTCCTGAGGTATAGATCATATAGAAAAACATAAAAAGTGTTTGATACAGTTTTTTTATATACCAGTTTTCAGAATAAGGAAGTGGTTCTCTAATATTCTTTAAAGGTTGCCAATTAAGGTTTTATTAAAATATTAGATGAGCTTATGGGTTTAAATATATGTGATGGCTTTCAACTCAATTCAATTATCATCCTTATTGGTGAAACTCAAATTATTCCATCTTTGCCCAATGAGAACTCATTCAGGTTGGTCACTAAGATTTTCTGGCATGATCCTAGCCATCTTTGATAAATTCCTTGCTTTCTGATATGAAAAAATTTTCCAGGTCCATTTTGTTCATTTCCTGCTATTGTTGACAAACAGGATTTTAAACCTAGAATTAGGCATTTTTTCAAGGAGCCCTAGTTCCTTTTAGTGGGAAATGTTATTAGAGAACAAATTTGGGTGCTAGAGATCTCATTACAATCAGGTCAATTATTGCTCTAAATCTTTTCATAGAGCTAAAAATTATGAGTTTTTTAAAAAGATAAAAATACATTTTGAGCTCATACTGATATTTTAAATTAAAATTTAGGATTATAGACTATTTATTTAAACTCATTGATCTTACAGCTATATCTCCTTTCAATTATGTCAAAAATCTTGCATCTTCACTAACAATGATTCCTTTTATTTATACTGAATTATACACATAACAGTCTCAGTATAATTTCCATACTACTGCCAACAGTCACATTACTGAAAACAGTTTATGATTTGTTGCTGTTCTTTTTTCCACTATTGTTCCACAGTTTTCACACTGCTATGAAGGTACTACCTGAGACTGGATCATTAACAAACAAAGGAGGTTTAATTGACTCACAGTTCTGTGTGGCTGGGAAGGCCTCAGGACACTTACAATCATGGCAGAGGGGGAGGCAGGCACCTTCTTCACAAGGCTGCAGGAGAGTGAGTGAGAGTAGGGAAGCATAGACACTTATCAAACAGCCAAATCTTATGAGGACTTACTATCAGGAGAACAGCATGGGAGAAATCACCCCAATAATCCCATCGCCTGCCACCACATCCCTCCCGCAACACCTAGGGATTACAATTTGGATTACAATTCAAGGTGAGATTTGGATGGGGACAAAGAACCAATCCATATCAGTAACTCCATCAGGCATGTAAAATAAATTATTATTTTTAAAAGTCTCTTGGAATAGCTCCTCTCAATCTGGTCATACCACTCTAAGACCAAAGTCATTTGTTTGATTTTACTTCTAATTTTGGGAGGGTGCTTTTTAAAATTTCATTTTGTCGTATGATTGTGTAAAATGTTTTCATGGTTCCACAGTCAAATCCACAAAATATATATTCAAAGAAGTCTCCGTCCTGTACCCAACCCCTCTACTCTATTCTGCCCATCCCTTTTTAGGTAATCATTTCTTAAATGCTTATCCTTCCATTGTTTTATTTTAATTACATATTCCTACCTCCTCCTTAAATGAACAGTAGCATGCTATACATACTTTTCTCCATCTTACTTTTTTTCCCTCCAAACCTTGAAGAATGCAGGGGCTATGAGTGTCAACTTTCACGCAGTCAAAAATCTAAGTAAAACTTTTGAGTCTGCAGAAATGTAACTACTAATAGCCTACTGTTGACTGGAAGCATTACTGACAACATAAATAGTAGATTAACACATATTTTGTAGGTTATATGTATTATATATTATATTCTTACAATAAAGCAAGCTGGAGAAAGAAACTGTTATTAAGAAAGGCATAAGAAAGAGAAAATGCATTTACTATTTCTTAAATGGAAGTGAACTGTCGTAAAGATCTTCACCTTTGTCGTCTTCATGTTGAGGAGTCTGAAGAAAGAGGGTTTATCTCGCTGTTTCAGGGGTGCCAGGGGTGGAAGAAAGTCCTTGTGTAAGCAGACTGGTGCAGTCTGGTGCTCTTCAAGAGTTAACTGTAGTGATATATCCTGGAGATCATTGCATTCTAGTGTATAGAAATAGTCTTCAATTCTTTCAACAGTTGCCAAGTTCTTTATTATGTTGATGTACCATGGTGTATTCCATCAGTCCTTTATTGATGGATATTTGGGTCGGATCCAATATTTAGTTATTATAGAGTGCTGTGATGAATAGTCTTATGCATATTATTATTTTATTTCTAAAATTTTTGCAAGTATATCTTTGGGATAGAGTCCCAAAAGTGGAATTGCTAAATCCAAGGGAAAATGCATATGAAATTTGCTGAATATTGACAAATCCCACACCATAGGCATTGTGCTGGATATTCAGTTCCTTTTTTTTTTTTTCTCATTTTTATACTTTCCATTTTATCCTCTGCTCTGTGAAAGGGCCATATGTGCAAAATGACCTCCAAATGCTGATGGAGTCGAGCAAGCAAAGAACAAGGCAAATATAATAAATCCAGTTTATCAGTCAAGGGTGTTTTATTGGGGGAGCTTACAGACCAAAGCATGGTCTTGGTCAGCTGCAAGACAGGTAGATCTCTACAGTTTTACTCCCCAGACCTGGGGCTTCTATACCATAGGGGAAGGACATATGTACACCAGCAAAACAATTAAAGGCACCTTCCAGAACAGGCAAGAATGCTACCTGCATCGCAGCTATAATTTGTGCGATAACAGCAAGGTTGCTTTGTTCTTTCATTAGGGACAGTACGTAAAGTGGAAACAAGGAGGCATTCATGGGACTGGGATTAATCAGAAGTGAACATGGTGTATCAACATCAAAGATGGAGTTACTTTTGTCTCTACACCCTCCACTTTGAGAAGCTGGGGCTAGGACTCTGCACACATTTCTGCCTTACTAGTTCGCGCCCTGTAGAGTTTTGCCAAAAGCATGCAAGAGGTAGACCGAACAGCAGGAAAAAGAACAACCAGGAGACTGGCTGCTTTCTGCTTTGTTTCTTCTTCCTGCCAGTGTCACCCCAGCCACAAGTTTTCACCCAGTAGGGGCAGGTTACAGTTTCCAATTTTCTACCTTCCTAGAACGCTCTCTCAGTATCCACACCAGCCAGTCAGCAGCCCAGCTCAGAAGTCTGAGCCTCTGCTCTGCGGGGCCTCCTGGGGCTCCTGTACGTCCAGATGGCGTCCCTTCCTTGGAGGTCTGGGCCCAGCCTTATGGGTTTTTTTCTCCTAACCAAGCAGAAAGAATTCCCTTCTCAGAATTCTGGGTCCCAGCTCAGTAGGGCACCTCCTCCAAGTTTCTATATTCTGATAATCTCAACCTTCTTCCTTTGTTTCCCAAACCTTTTAGGATAATTAATAATCCATTGCTTTCAAGGGCAAAGACTGCAATGACTTTTGCACCAACACAGTGCTTCCTAAAGTTAATATAATACTTCCTAAAGTTACTACATCTGGGATACTTCAGAGTTTACTTTGTCTTTCAGACTCTTCAATACCTGATTAACAATTCTATTTCTATTAAATTAAATCATATGAATGCTATTTGGCTAACAGAGGGATTTTCTCTTACTTTTAACCTCAATTTATGAGAATGCTTATTCTCTCAACCGTGCCTGCTAAACCTTATGATTTGGGCTAATCTGATAAGTAAGAAATAGTCTCTCAGTGGAGTTTGAATGTGCATTTTTCTTTTCTTTTTTGTTTCTTTTTTGAGATAGGGTCTTGCTCTGTCACCCAGGCTAGAGTACCATGGCATGATCATAGCTCACTGAAATCTCAAATTCCTGGACTCAAGAGATCTCCTGCCTCAGACTCCCCAGTAGCTGGGACTGCAGGCCTGCACCACCATGCCCACCACTTCTTTTTTCAATATAAATGGGGTCTTGCTATGTTGCTCAGGTTGATCTTGAACTCCTGGCCTCAAGTGATCCTCCCACTTTGGCCTCCTAAGCTGCATTTTTCTTACTTTGAGGCTACTTGAGAATTGTTTCAAATGAGGATCTGTTTGTTTGTCTGTTTTCTTCTGAGAACTCTCTGACCCATCTTTCCATAGACCTGCTGGCCTTTTATTTTCTCTATTTTAAAATGCTTTATCTGTATTAGCTATACCAATCTATGATTACCATACAAATTCTAAATACCTTCCCACAAGGACAAGCTGTTATTTATCTATTTACTTTGCTAATAGAGATTTCTGTTCCCATGCAAAAGTTTATCATATTTATATGATCAAAAGTATCAAGCTTTTCCCCCACTGCTTCAGGAAGCTGAATCAAAGATAGGAAAGTTTTCTTCACTCCCAGATTATAGTGGAATAAACCCATGTTACCTTTTAATTAAGTATATTGTTTCATCTTAATCTTTACATTTCTGAAACATGTGGAATTTATCCTATTGTAAAGCATAAAGGAAATGCCATCTCTGCTACTCTTCTGGGCAGGTCTCTGAAGACCCTCTCTCCTCGCTCATGACCCCAGCAAGTCCTCTAGGGCCACAGCATGCTGGCTGACAGCATACTGCCCCAAGCCACGGCCCTGGTCCAAGCTGTGGGCACAGGGCTCACTCAGACAAGACAGCTGAACAGCTCCAAGAAAGAGTCTGAAATTGGGCTTTCATGAAACTGTTAAACTGAAAAGTTTTGAAGAAATATTCAAAACATCTCCTATTTTCAGGTTTTGTCAGCCTTATTTCTAGGAACTGGGCTTTTCTGATGTGGGTATCTGATGCCTCACCTAGTTCTTGTATTTGCACATTTATGAGTAGGGTCTAAGAAGCTGTGTGTGTATGTGTGTGTGTGTGTGTGTGTGTGTGTGTGTGCGTGTGTGTATGTATATAGCCTTCAAGGTTGGAGATAGTTTCAAAACTGGGATGCAGTCCACCCTGCCTTGCTCTAAAGCTGCACAGAGGCAAGATCTCAGACTTTACTCAGAGCTCTAATTATGCAGGGTTCTTATAAATGAAGGATTCAAGAGTTATAAAGTATATATTCCAATAGCAAGTTTAAACCAGACAGGAAGCACTAAAGATTTTTAAACAAATACATAAAATTACCTTGCCTAAAAGAGAAAACCAACCACCTCTCCGTCATCAGTAGCATGCAGGTCTCAGGAAGTAGGCTCTATGGGATCGCTCGTCCTAACTCCAGAATGGGGAGAAACTGTCAGATGGAAAAACCGTTGTTTAGTCAATTTGCACTGGTCATAACTTGAGTGATTTCATCGTTGTGATTATATACATGACTTGTACTTGTCTGAAATAGCACTGACCAACATAATTTCACTTGTATGGGGTTATATAACCTCACATTTAGGTGTTAAATTATAATAGCTTTGTGATGTAGAATGAAAAAATAAAAGGGTCTCCTAAAAGCTGCCCATTGTTATCTAACAAAATACTGCACCTATCATTTTTACCTCAGGAGACATTAGATTAACCCTTTCCTCCTCTTCTGGAGTGCATTTTAAAATATAGAACTTTTGGGGAAAACCAAAGATGAGAGAATACAATTTTTGAAAAATGAATCGTATTTTATTTTCTATTGCAAACCTAGTCGGTAGCTTGGCTCTCTTTTTATTAGTGACCTCTAAGTGGATGACTTCCTGAACATGCACTTCCTCCCCTTTGTTCCTTCTTTAAAGAAAGAAAGGCCTGTTATAACAGCAATGAATAATCTAATGAATCCTGCTGGCACTCCCCACTGCTCCTTGTCTTTTCTTCTTTCATATGTGTGTTGTCACACACAAGTCTAATGTATACAGCTCAGACATATTAACAGACACCCCCACCCTGCCTGCCCCCAATTAAGTTGCTAACCCAGCACCTCACTCCCAGCCACCAGGGAAGAGATTGCCTGTTACATCACTCAAGCCCATTATTCTCATTTCTCCCTATGGCATCTACTCCTTCTGGATGCTTTTTAGCTCATGGTTTAAGCGGAGGCAAGACATATTTTGCATTTTAAGATTAATATTATATATCTTTGACTTTTACAAGGCTAGACACCCTAGGGACTGACATTTAATAGATGTTAATGGAATTTAATTTTTACATGCACTAGGTGTGAACATTTATCTTCTAAAATAGTCTGAAACCTTAAGCGGCACCAAGATAATTCCATAACAAATTATTTTTCACTCTATATCCTAAAATCGAGTTACTGAGTGAAGTAGAAAAGCTGTTTTCTGATAGTTAGAATTTAAAACCTGAATATAATTATCATTAATTAATTACATGGAGAGGATCAACAGGCATTTTGCCATAGTGATTACCATTGCAAAACAGTTCTTAAATGGTGCCTAAAAAGAAACTTTCTCCATAACCTATTATTCCATTGATTTTCATTAGGCAAGGCATCTCCCTGCAAAATTAAGTGTGGCCCCAAACATAATAAATAATAATCAACATGATAAATATTTTGAAAAATTTTGTATAAAGAAAAAAACTCTAACAAAGCAATACTACTCAAAAGTAACACAAAATGAGAGGTAGCTGACAATGTAGTAATGTATTCTGAGTAAATTGTGTGTTCTAAGCCTGTAACCAGAAGCAGAGTAGCCACTTGTGTTTTTAAAGTACATTTTTGTCTGGATTTCAAATATAATTTAATTTGAAATTCTGGCTAATATTATCACAGAATTTGGATAATATTACAGATAGAAGAAACATTGCTTTGTATCTTTGTAATCTGTATAATTCATGAACTAACATATAAAAAAAGCGATCAGTTTATTCTCTACCTATTTAAAATGCTGAAGTCTCTCTAGTTCCAATTAATGAAGAAAAACTCTTCTTTTCTTGCTTCAGTGCCTGGTACTGAAGTGCTTACTTAATAAACATTTGATGAGTAAATGAATGATTTTGACAGTAGCCAAGGACTTGCAGCAAAAATGAGGTAATGCAGTACATTGCAAAGAGCAATGTGAGGGAGCAAATCTGGGTTCTTGACCCAGTTCTGCCACGAACTAGCTGTGTCACTTTAGGTAAGAAACCTGACCTCTCTGAGCCTCGGCTTCCTCCTTGTAAATCTGGATGCCGGGGATGATCTCCAGTGGCCTTCTAGTTCTAAAAGGCTACAGCCAATTGTTCTTGCCAGAGTCACTTTGGACTTGAGCCATTAGTCTCCACAGGAGATAGACACATTTAGCATAGTAGCTTCTAGAATGAAATCTATTAAGAGGTTCAATATGATAAGGCAAGCAGTGGAATACAAACTTCAATGGTTCACACAAACAGGACTTGAGTAAGTGTAGAAGTATACATGAGAAATAGAAGGGAAACCTGGAAAAAAAAAGTCTCTATAGCTCAGACTAGTGAAATCTCCAGATAGAAGGTTTCCTCTAGAGGTCAAAAGTAAGTAGGTTTTATTTATAACTGATTAACTAGTGATTGCTTTATAAAAGGCTTCCCTTCCAAACAGAGCACCAGGATGCTTTATTTCCTAATTGGAGAGTGCTTTGCACATAAATAAAGGAGAATCGCGGCTGCCTGTCAGGGAAGCACTTTGACAGGGCGAGCTTGTTCTTGTCTGTGTCCTGATTTACTGTATGACCTTGGGCAAGTCATTCATCTTCCCCCAATCAGTATCCCTAATGGTAAAATGGAAATAAAAATACTCTGAGGATTCTGCCTTCACTGAGGATTAATAAGACAAGATGAATGTTCTTAAGCCCCCAGAGGGGAAAAGGCCATGTACAAGAAGGCAATAAACTACAGAATAGTGTTGCTGGACTTTTCATACAACTTGGGAAAGAAAAAAACACAATAAAACTCTTGAGCTTTGGGCCGGGCCAGGTGGCTCATGCCTGTCATCCGGTCACGCCTGTCATCCCAGCACTTCCGGAGGCTGACATGGGCAGATCACCTGAGGTCAGGAGTTCCGGACCAGCCTGGCTAACATGACGAAACCCCGTCTCTACTAAAAATACAAAAATTAGCCAGGCGTGGTGGCGGGCACCAGTAGTCCCAGCTACTGGGGAGGCTGAGGCAGGGAAATCGCTTGAACCCAGGAGTCAGAGGCTGCAGTGAGCCAAGATCGCCCCACTACACTCCAGCCTGGGTGACAGAGTGAGTGTGTTTCAAAAAAAAAAAGGAAAAAAAAGAAAAAAATCCTGAGCTTTAAGTTTTTCTGTCCAAAAACAAAAAACTCCAAAACAAACAAAAAAACCCCTCACCTCCTACAATCTGCCCATTTTTTCCCCCTACATGTTGCACAGTAGTTGAAAGGCTGAAGGCTGATGCTAAATGTATACCCCCCAGAATTCTAAACGCTCGCTCCATTGGGAACAGTGAGATCGTGGGCAAATTAGTTTTGATGTGTCAATTTCTTCTTCTGTAAGATATGGGATACTACTACTACTTACCATATGTATACAGATGTGTGAATAGATGCCTGACATATAGTAATTTCCCGGTAAATATTTGCTGATAATTTCTGTTTCTTAGCAGCATCATTCAACCTGCTGGAATATTTTCTTTTAAAAAAATCAAAGGTCCTTGTGAGATAGTACTGGGATATAAAGATAAACGTGATAAAACATTTGTACTTAAAAGGGGAACTAGTATAAAGCCGTAAAGCCCACTGCTTTCTGCTGAATAGAGTTTGGGGGACAGGGACAACGCCTTAAAATGGAGCCGAGCGGACGCAAGGGGGCACTGTGATTCCGCTTTGGCGAGGGAGAGGCGGCAACCCGTGCGGGGCGGGGAGGGCTGCACGCTTCCAGCATCCCAGTGCCCAGGAGCTTCACCACCTACCACGGCGGCTTGGGTGACCCCAGGCTGGAGCCACTAGCAGCTCCACGGCTCTTCGCGTTGGTCTCTCCCCTCCCCTTGAGCAGACGGTTCTTTCTGCCAGCTGTTCTTAATTTGAGATTCGTGAGTCCCGGGGTTTGGGAAACCAGACCCCCCCCCCCCCAACGCCCCAGCAACTATAGGGAACGTTTTGGGTGAGCTTATGTCGGGTATTTTCCTGGGCAAAAGGACTGAAGCTGTCATCTGATTCTTTAAGGGGTTCGTGTCCCAAGGGGGGGTTAAGCTCTCTTGGTTTAGGAAACAGGGCCCACCCAACGACCCACCCAAAGGCCAAACACACAGCAGGTCGGGAAACGAATCTGAAGTCACTCCTTGTCCACCTCCCAAGGTCGGGCGAGAGACTGGCACGCCCTAAGAGGAATCTTCAGAAAAAGGGTCAGATCGGGTCCTTAAACAGCTCAGGTGCGAAGCTAAATCGCCCTTCTGCGGAAAGAGGGGAGACAGTACTTGCTCCCACGGTCCCTCCCTTCCGTTAGTCCCAAGAAGAGGTCAGACACCGGGAAATGGGGCTGAGGCGCTTGGTCTGATCCACCTGCCACTCGGATCCCCACTCCCAAGCGGTTGCCCAGACATTGGCATGATGGGGAAACTCAGTTGATTGTGTGACCTCCTAGAGGGAAAATGCTGTGGGCGGAGGTGTCTGAGAGTCCCTTCCAACGCGAGCTGGGTGGTGCTCTATTGATTTCCACGCGATCCCGTGGCGGGAGCGAGAGGTTGGGCTCGGATTCCCGGGCTCCTGGACTGAAGGCCTGGCAGTGTCCCCGGGGACAGAGCCACCCAGGGAGCCCGTGCAGTATACAAGGTGGGGCGCCCGAAGAGGAAGCACAGCGCAGACGAGGGTGAGGGGCTGGCAGAAAGCAGGGTGGGGGACCGGGTGGGACACACCGACCTAGGACAAAGTACCACCGACCCCAAACTTTCGCAGACCCAGGAGCTTAGGAAGGGAGAGCCCGGCAGCACAGCAGCCTCTCCCGCCGCTCAACGTGCACAGTTGCAGCGAGGAGGGGCGGCGCGCACGCCGGCTGGACTCGGGCGACCCCCACGTCGCTCCCACCCGCCGGGCCAACGCGCCGCAGCTCCGGTCACTGAGTGGCGGCCCACGGAAGAAGCCAGATCGCCAGGCTCTGGGCTGCGTACGGGCTCCGGGCTGCGTACGGGCTCCGAGGAAGGGGGACTCAGACGCGGATCGGGAAGGAAGGGACACTGAACCCCACAGCGTCCCCAGCGCGGTGGGGAGGCGGAACGTGTTCTTGGGCTGCCAGCGGGCGCGCAAGCGGGAGTCCGGCAGGCTCGGAAAGAAGTGAGCGCGGAGAATTCCACAGGGTAGAGAAGTCGGATTAAAGAGAAATGTGAAAAGCAACCCAGGGCAGCCAGCGAAGCCCGGCAGCTAGAAGCCACCGGCTTCCCACTGGCAGGACTACAGTGACTGACACGCGGAGACGAGGCGCTCCCAGAGGCCACGGGTCTGCGCGGAGGAGCCGCCTTGCAGCGCGGAGCGCGCCAGCGGCGGCGGCGGCGGCGGCCAGAGCGCGAGATGCGGCGCAGAGCCCCGGGACGGTCCCGGTTGGGAAACCTCGCGGGCGGCGCTGCACGGCGCTGACCCGGCGCAGGTCCGAGGGGTGTGCCCCGGCCCCTCCCGCCTCCGCCCCCTCCCGCGCCGGTAGCGCGCCCCTCCCCGCGGCAGAGGCGGCGGCGGCTCATCCACGGGCGGCACGGAGCGGAGCGGCTCGCCCAGCCCAGCAGCCAGTGCCTGCGAGCTCCGCGGCTGCTTGGGGAATTCACTTTGCTGCTTTTCGCTTCTCCCTTCCTCAGGCTTCTTCTGATGACTTTCTGCCTCCGACCCTAGTCTTTCCTTTAAAAGGAAAACTTTACCGCGATACCCTTTTCCCCTTGGAGGAGAGGATTAAAAGTTCCCAGAACTGGTGCCGCCTGTGCAGTTGGGGCGCTGGGAAGGTGCTTAGCGGCGGGGTTCCGGGTCCCACCATGTGCACCAACATAGTTTACGAGTGGCTCAAAGCGCTGCAGCTTCCGCAGTACGCGGAGTCCTTCGTGGATAACGGCTACGATGACCTGGAGGTGTGCAAGCAGATCGGGGACCCGGACCTGGACGCCATAGGGGTGCTGGCGCCCGCGCACCGCCGCCGCATCCTGGAGGCCGTGCGCCGGCTGCGGGAGCAGGACGCCAACGCCGCCGGCCTCTACTTCACGCTCGAGCCGCAGCCGCAGCCGCAGCCTGCGCCCCTCGGGCCGCCTGCCGACGCCGTTCCCACCAGTCGCCGTGGGGAGCCGTGCGGCGGCCCGGCCCAGGGCACCCGCGGGGACTTCCGCGGCCACACGACCGCCCCCCGCAGCAGGGAGCTGGTGAGCTACCCCAAACTGAAGCTGAAGATCATGATCAGGGATAAGCTCGTCCGCGACGGCATCCACCTGAGCAAGCCCCCGTACTCACGCAAGGTAAGGAGGTGCCGTCCAGGCGGCCCGGGGCGCGCGGCGGGAGGGGACGCGGCCCAGCCACCTGTGCGCAGGATTTGCAGCCCATTCATTCCAGGTGACGACCGATGGAGAGGCCTGGAGGCTTTGGGTATCTGGGACCCTAGTCTATGCTCTTTCTGTATTAGTCCATTATTCCTTCCTTCCTGGTGCCTCCAGTGGTTGGGAAGACAAGCCCTCGCATCCAGATGTTAACTCTTAAACTAGCGACCAAAACTCCACCTGGTCTCTGGTGCTCACCTGTCAGGAATCGGAATCGCGGTGCTTCTCCTGGTAGCCAAGGGGAAACCCTAATGCCCTCTGTAATAGTTTTGGGTTTGAGGAGTACCAGAAAAATGGTTAATACCTACGTTGCTTTCTACCTTCCTTCTTCTTTTTCTTTTCCTTTTTGAGTCTTGAGAAACTCCCAAGGGAAATCGGTGAACTCTCTTTAAAGATTGGGAAGTCAGGCCCTGTCTCTTGCAATTCCATCAAAAATCCCGGCACTGCTGCAAAATTGAGAAGCGTACCATTAACACGAACATTTTAAGGGGAAAAGTGAAGGAAGCACGTGTCAGTCCACTTGAGATGACTTCCTGAACTCGTGTATACTGGAGGCAATAAGGAGCTAAGGACATCGGAGGTAATAGGGCCACAGGATGTGCTTCAGAGGTCTGTGCTGTCACCAGTTTGGTGTATTCTTAAGCCAGATGAGATGAAGTAGGTGCAACTTTGACTCCCAGAAAGTCTGAGTGGACCTGCATTTGGGAGAGGAGGACGGAGCACCAGGAAGTGAACTAAAGGAATCCTCTGCACAAGGGGCCTCAGGGAAGGAGCCTGGAAGTTTGAAAATGTGGAGTGGGAGCCGGGTAATTAACAGAAAGTGGCACTTCACATCAGAGCTCTGCGTCTAGCTTGGAGTCTGTTCCGTTTAGGTTTCTAGTTGAGACGGCTGTCAGAGTAGAAGGTCCTGACTTGATAGAGAAGTAGACAGCACAGGTAATCCTCAGGGTTGCGGAAAGTGCACAGGAAAATGAGCACCTCAGCTTAAAACAATCAAGACTTAGAAGAGCCCAGGGAGAAAATGATGGCAAAGATACTCAGCTGGTGGGGAACACAAACCCGACTCCCTAGTAGGAAATGTGGATAACCTCAGTGTTGTGTGTGCATCTTGGGCCCTGGTAGTGTTGCTGTAGAATCTTAAGAAAAGGTTGCATTGCCTGGACTTAAGGAAGTTCAAGGGAAAGCTCTGTGAAAAGTAGATAACAATACCTAAGGTAGATGGGAATGAGGGATTTAATATTATCTACTACCTTGCAGGTAATATAGGCAATTCAGATAACCTGCTTGACTGTGTTAATTGGTTTTCTAAGGAGGATATAAAGAAGGCAGGTTAGGAGGACAGAGTGCTTCAAATTAAACATGTGTTCTGGTTACCCACTAGACTGTGCCACTGATGTGTGCGCTAAACAGGAAAGGAGAGAACACTTTATCCCAGGCAGTTGCATGTATGTTGGAGTTCCATGTATGTCTGGTGCGGATAGAGAGATCTGGACACAGCAGGTCAAAGGAGATCAAAGGCAGTGGATGTTTGTTATTAGCATCCCAGGAAGTAAGGTGGACTTAGTCTGAGAGAACGTGAGTACCTGGGCACTCGGTGAGGGCATAGTTCAAGTCCTGGCCAGAAAGGAATGCAGAAAGCAAAGTGCGTCACCAGAGCTTGCTTGTTCTTCAGGAAAAGTGCTGTGTAATGGGGCGGGGAGAGCAGGGGCACAGTGGGCTGGAGGTGAGAAGGGTAATCTTGAAGTGACACATTTTAGTTCTGATTCTTAAAGAGCAAAAGACAGACCTACATAGCAAACTTAGAGGCCAGAAAGGATGTGAAGGGGATGAAATGTCAGTGCATGTGCTTTGTACTGTGGACTCCTGCCTAGATCGGTGGGTGATACGGTGGTGCATTTGCATAAGTGCAGTTTATATAAGAAATGCCAAGTTGCATTGCAATACTATTTACTTTCTAAGTAAATAATTACTTCAGTCAACTTTGCTTTATGATAAATCCCATAACAATAATGCTTGATAACAAAGGTATGCTCCTATTCACTCTATACATATTTAATTTTCCTCAAACTGATGGAAGAATAAAATAGAAACAAGTGTTTTTATTATCTTCTTCACTGATGCTCCAGTTGGGGACCAAAGAAAACTGGCGCTGACAAACTTTACTGTAAGAAAGAATAACCACACACTGAAATAAGAATTAAAATATAATTAGTATACACCATATAATGTACACATATAATTAGCATACATATATAGCAAACTGAGCATACAAATGTTTAGTACCAGATCATGTTGATCATTCTGGATTTGTTGCTTATATGTGCATTGCCTCTTAAGTTTTGGATTTTAAATTATTGAAGAATTTGTTTTCTGATGTTGCTAGTTTCTTCATGAGCAGTGCTAGGACTTTTTCTTTTCTTCTGTGATCCACATTCTAATTTCTCCACTTTCCTTGGCTTTATCATGATCAGAACGTGTAGTATTTTTTGTTTGTTTGAGATGGAGTCTCGCTCTGTTGCCCAGGCTGGAGTGCAGTGGCACAATCTCAGCTCACTGCAACCTCCACCTCCTGGGTTCAATCGATTCTCCTGCCTCAGCCTCCCAAGTGCCTGGGATTACAGGCACCTGGCTAATTTTGTATTTTTAGTAGAGACGGGGTTTCGCCTTGTTGGCCAGACTGCTCTTGAACTCCTGGCCTCAGGTGATCCACCTGCCTCGTTCTCCCAAAGTGCTGGGATTACAGGAGTGAGCCACTGCATCTGCCAGAATGTGTAGTATCTTTGATGTGCATTTGGAATTCTGCTTGGTGGAGTGGGCTTCAGTCTTCTTTGCAGTAATTTGCAACATTGATGCCTGTGATTTTGTATTTTGCTGAGAATTTTAGATGGCTTGAAAGTGAATTATGCCAAAGATGATCAAGATAGGGAGAGTGAGTCTCTTATAGAGGAAAGTAAGTTGAGGCGTCTTCCTAAGAATCACCTGAAAGGATTGTAGGATTTGATCCAGCAATGGTCAGGTTATGTGGTTTAGGGATCAGTGAGTTGAAACGTAAATAAAAAGTAAATTTCCTTTTGTTTTCCAGAAGAAAGTCTACAGCTTTAAAAAAAACAGGAGCTTAGAGAGAGCACCTGGCTTGAAATCAAATATGGTTGGAAGAGTTCCTCTTCTGCCTGTATGTAGCTTCTCTGACTTCTGTGATTTGTACCTTTGTAAAATGGGGATAAAATAATTTTTTACCAAGCTTCTCTAGGCCAGGCCTTCTGCTGGACTCTAGGTTACTGTGGTTGGCAGGATGTGAAAGCTCTGCCTCTGGGAACTTAGTATCTAGGAGGGAAGACTTAAAACGGAATGAACAATAATGATAATGTGCGATAATTGCTTTGATGGGAAGTACGTGATACCATGAACAGGTGCATCCAACCCAGTCTTCCCAGAACTGGCCTAGGACCTGAGTACTGATGATTGAGCAGATTTAGCCTCAAGAGGAGCAGGGTCTTAAGGGGAAGAGTGTTCTCAGCCAGGAAGGGGAGGAAGTTTAGCATCGACAGGAATGCCAAGGAATTCTATCTGGTTAAAGCATTGAATGCCTGGAGAAAGTGGCAGGAGATGGAGAGACAGGTGGTGGCTGGTCCTCGGTGGCCTTGAAGTCATGTTAAAGAATTTGGAGTGTATCTTGTCAGCAGAAGGGAGCTACTGACACATCCTGACCAGAGGCAGGCTGAACACTTAGGAGATCATTGCAGTGTCAGGAGAGAGACGCTGGTGGACACTGATGACAGTAGGGCAGGAGCGACGGAAGTAGAATTGACAGAACTTAATGATTGTTTGGATGAACTTAATGATTGTTGGGAGGGGAGAGAGGTTGGGAGGATGTGCAGATTTTTGGTTTAGGATTGTGATGTGATGAAGGAGACCCAGGAAAACAACGAGTTTGTGGGAGAAAGATATTGCCTTCCGGCTGCAACATATGAAATGTGAGATGCCTGTGGAATGTCCCTACATCACACAGAGCACACTGCCGCTGTGACTACAAACGAGCAGCAGAGGGAGGAGGAAGAAGACAGAACTCTGGGGAAGAGCAGGATTTCAGATGTGGGCAGAGGAAGAGGAAGCTCTAAGGGTGGCTGTAAGTATATTTTATTTTCTAGCAGACTTGTCAAAGCAAAAGGCAAGCTCTAGGATAAATAATGTCGAGAGGCTGAAAAGGGTAAGCAGAGGGTAGGTGGAAAGCAAGAAGAAGTGGTGTTCTGGAAGCAATCGGAAGCAGTGAGGTTTCAAGGAGGAGGGACAGGTCAGGAAGTCAGAAAATGGCCAGATAGGACCAGAACAGAATCACTTCATGGAAAGTGGTAACCTGCCATCGAGTACCTTTGCCACAGCAGATTTGGATGATGGGACCAGTGAGAGTGCGGATGGGGAGCACCCACAACTTTGAAACCAAGCTTGATGAGAAGACAGAACTAAGGTTACAGCTGAAGGAAGAAGGGAGGCTTTGCACCAAGGGAAGGGTTTTGTGGATTTGTTTGTGTCAAGGATGAGAGAATCTGGAGTATGTCTGAGTGTTAACGGTAAGTAACCAGAGAAACGGAGATGTTGGGGACAACCCAGGAGACCCAGGAAGTGTGAGCAAATTGTGCCCAGGTCACCTAAGTGAAGGGTGCATTTGCTTCTGCTTCCAGTGGACAGGGACCTCCTCCTCTAGGTCAAGGGAAGGGAAAAAGGGGCCAGGAGACTGGGAACTTTAGAGGTGCTATACCAAAGAGTTCTCATGTCTCCTTCTGACTGAGTGGTACCAGCAAGGGAGGAGATGGAAGGATTAGAGGTTTAAGGAAAACATTTTATTAATATAGAAATGTTAGATGTTAAATGTAATGTTTAGGCATAGTCATGATCATGACATGATGGAATGTACAGGATTCTAAGTAACTATGCACATACAGAAGGTACGGTCACCATTCACATATTTGTGCTGCAGGTTATAGGTTGGATACGATGTTTTGTTGAATCCCATCATGTCTAGCAGTGCTTCTGGGGTTGTGGGAGATGTGAAGGGTATGGGGCTGTAAATATATTTTATTTTCTAGCAGGCTTGTCAAAGCAAAAGGCAGGCTCTAGGGTAAATAGTGAGGGGGAAGCATCTGGATTTTTTTCACTGAAAAATTGCTCCTTGCTACATCTACCAATTAAAATTGTTTGAGTTAGTATAACATTATTTAATAGTTGTAGGAGTGTTCATCTTCATTCATACCCTTAGTGTGACTTTTATGAAGTCACAAGAATCTCATACTAATAAGTGTATTTATGCATATTCCAGAGAGATAGCCTGGAATGAAGGAATTTGGAAAGACAGAGGTAGTCGGAAGGTTTCTGGTCACTGGGGCCAGGGTGAAATATTTAGAAAGGAAAGAGAGAGATTGGCAAAGATGTGCTTGTGTCCTTTGGAGCTTTGCCTTGCATGTTGGCAGAAGCTGAAATGGCAATAAATATTCCTCCTCCCAAGAATTCCTTCTGCCTTCGTGACATTACTAGGGGCAGACTGGAAGCTGGAAAACCTCAGCTTTCTCCAACTTAGTCAGTGTCCTCAAGTATCCTCAACCTATATCCTTCTAGGTTTTTTTGTTTCCAGTGCCTGATTGGAATACTGTGGGAAAAAATCAGGGCAGGAAAGAGACAAGAGCTTTGGTGGTGTGGGGACTTCTGCCTTTGTGTGCTCCTCACAGTTGACTGCTTGTGGAATTTCCACATAAGTGGACCATTAGCCAACAGCCTGTCCACCCATCCATTCATTGATTTATTAATCTGTCCATCCATTCATTCTTCCATTTGTCCTTCCATTTATCCATCTACCCATCTTTTCATTTACCCATCCATCCATTTATCCATCTTTCCATTGATCCATTCATCTAACCACTTATCCATCCATCCTTCCACTTAACAAATACTGAGCACATGCCATGTGCTAGGCTTTAAGATCAGGATTGCAGGGAACTAGACGGACATGGTCTCTGCTTGTATGTGGAGACCTAACCCAATGCCTGATGTGTAGTAGTTGTACCATATCAAAGTTGAAAGTTATTTCTAGAAACATGAAGGATTGGAGAATGTTACGCTTGTGTTTATTTCAAATGTTAAAAAAATCAACTCTGATTAAAACTCAAGTAAAGATAATGAATCATCAAATTTCAAATCAAAATGTTTATTCCTTAAGTGTTCATGAAGAAGAACTGGGATTGAAAATGCTGCTCCTGTAGGACATTTTAAAAGAAGACCTGTCTCTGCGGCAGGGCCAGGACTAGGGTGAAGCAAGTGAGAAGACACCCAGGGCACAGAATTGAAGGAGGTTCTGATTCTCATGCAAGTCCAGGCCGGGCTAGACGGCTGATCACCATTAACAAAATAAATTAGTTACTGTGAAATAGTAGGTATCAAGGGGAATTGTAGGCATTCCTTATATCATACACCAAGTCACCTATTCCTCCATGCTTAATACCTGTCATCAAGAGCAATGTGCTGAGAACTGTATCAGTGCTCATCTCCCAGACTAAGAAAACATGGCTTCTGGGAGTTATGGCAGCACATGAAATTCATTTAGGTGAGAATGGTACCGCTTTCTGCTGACACTGTAGTGTAGTGGTTAAGCCTAACAGGCTCAGAACCAGACAGCAGAGTTCAAGTCCCAGCTCTGCTCCATCCTAGGTCACTGTTGGCTCCTCTGTGAAATATGGGCAAGACTAGTGACTGCCACGTAGGGTTGTTATGGAGATGAGATGAGCTAACACTCATAGACTTATTAGATCGAAATTTCTGTGTTTCCTACAGCTGCCATAAAAAAGTTCCACAAAGTAGGTGTTTAAAACAATAGAAATTTCTTCTTTCACAGTTCTGGAGGCTTTAATTCCAAGGTTAAGGTGTTATCAGAGCCACGCACAAAACCCTAGAGGTCTGCACTGTGAATCAGCTATAAGGGCCCAGCAAAGGCTTGAAACAACATCCACGTCTGCCACTGTTACTCCAAGTACCATTGGATTTGCTGGATCACAAGACCCAAGTGGTAGAGCAGCTTGCACGCAGCCTGGACCTGCTGCAGAACCTTTTTTTTCTGGCTCTAGTCAAAATTAGCAGCTTTGGGGTCACTCAGTAAATGGGTTTTTGTAGCACGCCCAAATGAGGAATATGTTGCCTTCAAAATTCAAAGAGGCTCACTGGATGTTATATGTCTTTCTTGGTTGTAGGAAAAGCCATATGCAACAACTTATTCTTCATCTTAGAAGGGATGTCTTGATTTGCCCCACATCCCTGGACCTCTGCAATTTTCACAGAAGTAGAAAGTCCCTGATTTTTTATCAGATTGATTTTTCACCTTCTGACATGCAAATGCCTTATCAGTAAGACCAGAGTAATTGCTTCACTTCAATCACTAGATCCAAACAGCATAATGTCATCAGTGTAATGGACAACTATTATGTCTTATGGAAGAGAAGAGCAGTCAGGGGCCCTGCTAGTTGAATTGTGACATAGGGCTGGAGAGGTGAGATACCTGAGGTAGGACAGTGAAGGTGTATTGCTGGCCTTCCAATTGAAAGCAACCTGATTCTGGTGTTCTTTACTAACAGGTGTTGAGGGAAAAAAAAATTGCCAGATGAAGAGCCTGGCTCATGTAACTACTCACCTGTGGTAGCTCCTCCGTACCTGGGTTTGCTTGGACATCTCAGCCTCCATCATGTGCTCATGTGTTAGCTGTGTACAGAAGGGTCTGCTGATCCAGATCTTATTCCTAATGATAGGGGCATTGATGATAAATCAGTGGTAGACTTTTAGTGCAAATGATGCCTAGTCATTTCTGTGTACTGGAGGATACAGTAACAAAAATGATTTTTAAAAATATAAACATTTCAAAATTTATATATTCAAAATTAGGTTGTAATCTTGAAAACAGTCACTTGGAAGATGACAGTGTTGCTGTTACTCAGAACATTTCTAGAGCTCCGATGTCTGCAGAACGTTTTTGGAAGTATGTTCAGTAGTGGCAAGCCTTTATTCTTATCAGGTGGATCTGGTTTGGGGTAAACACCTGAAGTAGGGTGGAGTCAAATCAGGCAGTTAAGAGTAATGACATTCAGTAAAGTGTGAAATGGAAAATGTAATCTTGGCAACAAAATAATGAGGGTATTTTGTTTTTGGTATGACTTATAGAATGTTTTTCAGATTTTCTGATACTTATACTTCGTTTCCCTAGTTTTAAACCCTTAAAAAATGCAGCCAGGTGTGTGGCTCATGCCTGTAATCCTAGCACTTTCGGGGGCCAAGGCAGGTGGATGACAAGGCCAGGAGATCAAGATCATCCTGGTCAACACGGTGAAACCCCATCTCTACTAAAAAAATACAAAAAATTATCTGGGCGTGGTGGTGCATGCCTGTAGTTCTAGCTAATTGGGAGGCTGAGGCAGGAGAATTGCCTGAACCCAGGAGGTGGAGGTTGCAGTGAGCGGAGATTGCGCCACTGCATTCCAACCTGGGTGACAGAGCGAGAATCCATCTCAAAAAAAAAAAAAAAAAAAAAAGCTCTTAGTGGGTATCTGTGTTTGTAAATATGCAAATTCTTCCAAAAGGCTTTTCAAAACACAAAAGTCAATTCACATGTATTTGCAAAGAGCAAGGCACCTGTTATGGTCTCTCCAGATAGAATTTTAGTGTAAAGGTGTCTGTGGCCTAAAACGGGAGGAATTAGGTAAGTCATGCACGGATATCAGTAAACTGTGCAGCACTCAATGGATCAATCAGGATTTGGATAGTGTGATGGTGTTCTTAGGGCTCTTCATCTGCTGATCCTTCTGTTCTTAGAAAGCCCTTTACTCTCTACCACCTTATCATCATGTCTGTACTCATTCCTTCCTCCCTCCCCACTCTTGAGTGAAATAGAAGGTGCTAAAGGCGTGGGTAGCATTTTAAGGCTGCCCTCAGGAACTTTGCTCTTTAGTAGTTATCTAAGGCATACCATGAAAAGTAAGATAGAAATAAGAACCATATATATTGATAAAAATTCAATTCTTTTCAGATTCTGTTTAAGTGCTCAGATTCTAGTTCACCAGAAATATGTTCTGAAACTAATTTTCCTGAAGTAAGGTGCATCAGATGACATGGACTTGATCAGGGCTGGTCCCAGAAATAAAGAAGGGCTATCCTGAGGTGAAGACACCCTGATGATGAAAGAATACTGTCCAGGTTGGAATAAAGTTCACCGGGAACCGTAGCTGATAGCACACAGCTTCTTAAGGTCGTAGCGTGTGCAGAGCTAGAAGTGACATTGCATTTCTCGCTATGGGAAAGGCTTGCTTTTACTATTAATACTACTAGTATTGAGTTGAAAGGTTTTTATCAGTGATTTTCTAAGTTTTATGAAAAAATGCTACTTCAGATCAGCCACTGATTTGGACTTGGGGGAGGCATGAGAGGAGCAGAGAGGGAGTCCTCATTTTCAGTCAATATAAAAACTATTAAGGGCCAATAACTGTGGATAATGCCAAAAGGCATTAAACATACAATCTGTCTTACATAAAGACTAAGTGACATCTAATAGTTTAAAGAGATTTAATTACTGCTTCTAACTGAAATAAATGGTCTGATGCTTTCTAAAATCTTACTGTTACATTTCCATAAAGTTATAACTGCAAACAAAATAAGACCTCCTTGATCTGTAACATGTCAGAAAGATAAGGAAAACAATTGGCATGTATTCTTTATTTAGCAAAGTTGTAATGCACAGATTTGACAAATTTAAACATTTTTTCCCCTAGAATATAACCTTATAATAAGACTAGAGATGTACCTAATGCATTTGATAACCAAAATGTATCATTTTTTAACACTTTCACTTTTATATGAAAATTTAAGTAATAGTCATGTAATAGTATACAGTCATTATTATTGTTCTGATTCCTTCTTTAGTTTTAAAGTAATTAATAATTAAACAAAGGAATACATTTTAATTTTAAAGTATTAAAATTTAGTGGAAATATTTCATCTGCAAAATAGAATTTGTATTTACCAAACTCAAATGTTATACCTTGCAGTTTGTATTGTTTCACTGTTTTAATTTTTCAACACAAATAAAAACTTCAAGTGGTCACATAAGAATAAGAGAATTAAAGTATCTCAAATTTTGTTTGCTCATTTTTACAGATCATGGTGTTATTATTTATTTCAAATTGACTGTTTAACTCAAGAATATGTAGTCTCATGGGGGAGACAGGGCAGCTTTACAAACTCACTCTTGAAAAGGACTCTTTATCCAAGTCTGTGGTTTGGGGCCTCTGAAGTAACTTCCGTGTAGAATACAATGCTTATTAAAGGACAAGTAAGATGCTGATTTGAAGCTTGTACAGAGCATGAAAACTTAACAATGCAGCAATTAGAATTTAGGCCAACAAAAGATTTTTCAAGGTGAAGTGTTTTATCACTGACATTGTTTAAAATTGTCAGCAGGACATGTTCATAATAAAAACGTTTTTTAAAAAAGTACTCCTTTATTCTTATAACTGGAGTGAGCCTTCCCTCTCCCTGATCCTTGCAAGATGTAAAGAAATGTGATCACTTTAAGAGAAGTTTATTGCGTATGTATAGTGATGCCTATATCTATCCCACAGAGCTGTAGTGTGAAATAAATGAGATCATACTTATGAAGTTACTTTGTAAAATTCTAAGAGAACTTTATAGTTTTTTTTTTTTTTTTTTTTTTTTTTTGTGAGATTGAGTCTTGCTCTGTGCCCAGGCTGGAGTGCAATGGCACGATCTTGGCTCACTGCAAACCTCTGCCTTCAAGGTTCAAGCAATTCTCCTGCCTCAGCCTCTCGAGTAGCTGAGACTACAGGTGCTGCTACCACACCCAGCTAATTTTTGTATTTTTAGTAGAGATGGTTTCACCATGTTGGCCAGGCTGGTCTCAAGTTCCTGACCTCAGGTGATCCACCTGCTTTGACCTCCCAAAGTGCTGGGATTACAGGTGTGGGCCACTGTGCCCAGCTGAGAACTTATAGATTTTAAGTGCTCTTACTGATAGTGGGTAAACCATTATGTTTATAACAAAATTTGAATACTATTTCTGTTAAAAAGCAAACACATTGTATTGAGAAAATTTGGAGAACAGTGAAACAGACTGGTAATTTTAAATGGCCTATATTACAATTTATAACATTATACTATATTTCTTTAAAAATCATTTGTGTGTCAGAATATGTTTTATACAGATACACAAAACTAGTATCACAGTCTAAATGGATAAGGTCGGGCTATTTTTTTGTTAGCAGATGTCATTTGATAAATGATTTTCTCCTAGCTTTATTAAGATATAATTGACAAAAAGTGTATATATTTTTGGTGTGCAGTGTGATGTTTTGACATATGTATACAGTGTGAAATTATTAAATCAAGGTAGCTTATCCATTACCTCACATACTTATGTTATAATGATGAGAACATTTGAGATATAATCTCTTGGCAACTTTCAAGTGTACAACACATTATTATTAACTGTAGTTCCCATGGTGTATAATAGATCCCAGAACTTTTTCATACTGTCTATTGAAATTTTATATCCTTTAACCAACATATTCCCATTCTCCTTTCTTCCCAAAAAGTGATTTTAATACTAATATATATTCAGTCTCAACTTAATAGCATAGTCAATTTAAGCATACCTTATTGGCCTGAAATCTTACCCATGTTACGAATAATTATCATAATTTTTTTGTTATTTGAAAATGTCATGTTTGAGAAGTGGTATTT
Source organism: Cacajao melanocephalus (assembly GCA_963573385.1). Taxonomy (NCBI): domain Eukaryota; kingdom Metazoa; phylum Chordata; class Mammalia; order Primates; family Pitheciidae; genus Cacajao; species Cacajao melanocephalus. Next base: position 1,334 of record CAUYLG010003140.1, on the reverse strand, counting down.
TACCATTCTTTGAATTACATTTCTTAGATTACCAGTTTACATAGTTTTATGTTTGTGGCTTCTTATGTATAATTATGTACTGCCCGTTCATGGTACTTGCTTATTTTTTCTACTGGTCTTAGACCACTTCTTATTGCTTTCCAAGAGCTCTTTATGCATTAAAGATAACAATTATTATTTCACAGAGTTTGCAAATATTTTTCATGAACATAAGAATGTGACTTACCGAAGAATTTTATGAGTTTTTTTAGATGTCCAGAAGTTTAAAATTCTTATATTTTCTACCTTTTCAGTAATTTTTCAGCTATTTCTTTCAAACTGGAGAAACATAGAGGGTACAGTCTCAGACAGAATTGTGAATTCTTTCTTTACCGTTTATTTGAATAAGTTATTTAATCTTTGTAAACCTTAATTGCCTCATCTATAAAATGGGTGTAATATTACTTATTAAAACTATTGTGAGGAATCAATGAAGCAATATGTAAAGGGCCTCATATGATGCCTGCCACACGGTAATCACACAGAACGTCTGACTAATATTTACAGTGTTATACGTAACTTTACGATTGTGAAGTGATTCTCAATGTGAAAACCTTATCTTAAACTATTAGTTCATATCCTTGCCGTTCTATAGAAACGTGAGTGTTCTTGTCATAATTTTCGAAAATTCTTTAGCAAGAATGACAACTTTTTTACTGTTACAATGATAAAAAAAAATTTGCTCAATTTGTCATTTGCCTTTTAGTTTTCTTTGTTTAATTAGATAAAACAAACCTTCTTTTGTGATTGCTTTTATCTTTACAAGTCTTTTCTTGAGTCCAAAATCTATTCATTTTCACCTATATCTCTGATTAATATTTTGGTTTCATTTTTACATGTAACATTCTAATCTCTAAATTTATTTTGGTATGTGATATAAGGTAAAGCTCTATTGTTATAAAGTTATACACACATACTATTCTTTTTTTTAATTTTTATTTATTTATTTATTTATTTTTGAAAGAAAGAAAGAGAGAGAAAAGAAGAAAGAAAGAAAGAGTGAAAGAAAGAAAAAAAAAGAATGTAAGAGAGAAAGAGGAAGAAAAAGAGGGAGAGAGAACGGGATTCTTGTTCTATTGCCCAGGCTAGAATGCAGTCTAAAAATAGGTATTAAAAACCTCTATTATGTTTTGCACTTCTGAATGATTATATACTCACTTTAGCTTAATTGCCAAACGAAGTCTTTCTAATTCTACCTCTTTCACTCAGTCTTTAGAAACACAGAGTGGCTTCATCAATAGTTCAATTTGTAATAAGTAATCTTCTAAGAAGTAAATAATATTCATTTCACGTTT
>CAUYLG010003139.1:0-11168 GCA_963573385.1 Cacajao melanocephalus | reverse complement strand
ACCCGTGTGGCTCCTCCGCCAGGAATCTCCTAGTCTGTGGGCAACAAGAATTCGTCTGAAAGTGCGGCGTCCACTCGCTCTCTGCGCTTTCACTGGGAGCTACAATCCTGAGCTGTTGTTAATCGGCCATCTTGGATCTCTGATCTATTTGTGTTTTTTTTTTCTTTTTTTCTTAGCTAGTCTAAGAAACTATGAATATTCTTTTAAAAAAAACCTTTTTGTTCTGTTACTCTTCTGTACATTTTTAGTCTCAATTGTATTTATTTCTGCTCTGATCTTTCTTTCTTTCCTCCTACTGATTTTGTTGGTTTGTTTTTGCTGTTCTAGTTTCTTGAGATGAATTGTTATGCTTTTATTGGAAATTTTTCTAGTTTTTTAACATAGGGGAAATGCCCGAGGACATTGTTCTGGGAAAAGATTTCATGAGAAAGGCCTCAAAATACAGTCAACAAAAGCAAAAAAACCCAAAAGAGATTATATAAAACTAATAAGTTTCTGCACAGCATGGGAACAATCAACAGAGTGAAAGGCAACCTACAAAATGGGAGAAAATATTCACAAACTGTTTATCCGACAAGACATTAATATCCAGAATATACAAGAAATTCAAATATCTCAACAGCAAAAATCAAACAATTTAATTATAAAATGGACAAATAATTTGAACAGACAGTTCTCAGTTCTCAAAAAAGACATGCAAATGACCCCCGAAAAATATTTTTAAATGCTCAGCATCACTAACCATCAGAAAGATGCAAATCAAAACCACAATGAGTTATCATCTCATCCCAATTAAGATAGTTATTATCAAATAAAGACAAAATATGACAAATGCTAGCAAGGATGCAGAGGAAAGGGAACTCATATATTTTTGGTGTGAATGTAAACCAGCATAGCAGCTATGGAGAACAGTATAGAGATTCCTCATAAAACTATAAATGCAACTATCATATGATTGATTCAGCAATCCTACTACTGGGCATTTATCCAGAGGAAAAGAAATAAGTATTGGAGAGACATCTTAACCCCCATGTTTATTGCATCAATATTCACAATAGCCAAGATATGAAACGAACATAAATGTCCAATAAGAGATAAATGAATGAAGTATATGTGATATGTACATGTACTTTTACTCATATTATTATGAATATGTACATTATACTCAATATTATGAGTGATTATAATGTGTGCTATGTATATGTGGGATGTATATATGCATAGCACACATTATATTGATTCATAAAAAATAATAATGAAAGCTTGTCATTTGTGGCAAGTAGGTGGAATTAGAAGTCCTCATGATAAATGAAATAAGGGAGGAATAGAGAGTTAGATATTGCAGGTTTTCATTTAGATATAGAAGATAAAAAGTTGATTTCATAAAAGTAAAAAATTGAATGGAGGATAGTAGAGGCTGTGAAGGGTAGGGAGAAGTAGAAGATAGAAAAAGATTTGCTACAAGATACAAAATTACAGTTAAATAGGAGGAATAATTTTTAATATTCTGCAGCATTGTAGGATGACTATTGTTCATAATAATATATTACATACTTTCAAATAACTAGAAGGAGGATATTGAATATGCCCAGTGCAAATACATGATAAAAGTTCAAGATGATTACTATGCTAAGTACCCTGACCTGATCACTATACATTATATGTATCAAAATATTACTATGTACTCTATAAATACATATAATTATTATATGTAAACTAAACAAATGAAAGAAACAATAGTATCAGAGTTCTTAATACATGTGCATATAGTGTGGAAGAGAGGAATAGAAGCAAGCAAGACTGAGGGGTTCAAAGTGTTTCTCTTTCTTTTTTATTTATTTTTTATTTTTATTTTTTGAGACAGAGTCTCACTGTGTCACCCAGCCTGGAGTACAATGGTGCAGTCTTGGCTCACTGCAACCTGAACACTTATATACTTTGGTAGGAATATAAATTAGTTCAGCCTCTATGGAAAGCAGAGAATTGCCTACCGGTCTCAAGCAATTCTCCTATATCAGCCTCCTGAGTAGCTGGGATTACAGGCACCCATCACCACACCCGGCTAACTTTTGTATTTTTAGTAGAGATGGGGTTTCATCATGTTGGCCAGGCTGGTCTCGAACTCCAGATCTCAGGTGATCAGCACACCTTGGCTCCCAAAGTATTGGGATTATAGGCATGAGCCACTATGCCCGAGCTGTTTCCCTATCTTTTTAGGATCATCATTTTGTTCTGATTCAGTGGGAAGGAAATGAACTGGAGAATCTAATAAAAGGGTTTGTAACACATATTAAATTGATAATTTAAGAGAAATTTTCTTAAGATCCAGTGTTTAAATAAATTGAAAAATTCAGTAAAATTGACAATTTTTTTGTTTTATTTTATTTTTTTGTAGAACAATTTCTTTTCCTTTGGCTATATGCCCAGTAATGGAATTCTTGGTCAAATGGTAGTTCTGTTTTCAGTTCTTGAGAAATCTCCAAACTGCTTTCCATAGAGGCTGAACTAATTTACATTCCTACCAAAAGTGTATAAGTGTTCAGGAAGGTGATTTTTTTTTCACTTTTATTTTAGGTTCAGGGATACACAAAGTTTGCAAGTTCATTATATAGATAAATTGTATGTCACAGGGGTTTGGTGTACAGATTATTCCACCACCCAGGTAATAAGCATAGTACCCGATTAGTAGTTTTTTTTTTTCTCACTAACCTCCTTCCCTCCACTCTTAAGTTGGCCCAGTTGTCTGTGGTTTCCTTCCATGTGTCTATATGTACTAAATGTTTGTCATACACTTATAAGTGAGAACATGTAATATTTGATTTTCTGTCCCTGTGTTAGTTCACTTACAATAATAACCTCCAGCTCCATCTATGTTACTGCAAAGGACATGATCTTGTTCTTGTTCTTTTATGGCTGTGTAGTATTTCATGATGTGTATGTATACATTTTCTTTATCCAGTCTAATGTTGGTTGGCATTTAGGTAGATTCCATGTCTTTGCTATTGTAAAGAGTGCTGTAGTGAACATATGTGTGCATGTCTCTTTATGGTAGAACAATTTATATTCCAATTTATATTTATATTCCTATAGGAGAACAATTTATATACACACTAATGGGATTGCTAGGTGAAAGGATAATTCTGCTTTGGGTTCTCTGATAAATCACTGAACTGCTTTCCACAATGGCTGAACTATTTTATTACATCCCCATCAGCAGTGTATAAGCATTTCCTTTTCTCCACAACCTCACCAGAATCTGTTATATTTTGACATTTTAGTGATAGCCATTCTAACTAGTGTGAGATGGTATCTCATTGTGGTTTTGATTCGTGTTTATCTAATAAGTAGTGATGTTGAGGATTTTTTCATATGATTTTGGCTGCATTTATGCGTAGATGTCTTCTTTTGAAAAGTGTTTGTTCATGTTCTTTGCCTACTTTTTAATGGGATTATTATTATTATTTTTTGTCTGTTAATTTGTTTAAGTTTGTTATGGATTCTGGATATTAGATTTTTGTCAGATGTATAGTTCACAAATATTTTCTCCCATTCTTCATGTTGTCTGTTTACTCTGTTGATTCTTTAGCTTGCAGAAGCTCTTTAGTTGAATTACATTTTATTTGTTAAAGTTTTGGTTTTGTTGCAATTGCTTTTGGTATCTTTGTCATGAAATATTTGACAAGTACTATGTCTAGAATGGTATTTCTTACTCAACCAATTGATTCAAGGATAACTGGACAGCCATATGCAGAATATTGATACTGGATCCCTTCCTTATACTATATATACAAATCAGCTCAAGATCCTTTAGTTACTTAAATGTAAAACTTAAAATCTTTTCATTCTTTTAAATTTTTAAGACTATATTAAAGAATATTTGTAAATGCATATCAAATGTATCTATCTGCAAACATTTTAACCTAAAAATCATCCAATCTTCATCTTAAAGATGAAGAAAATGAGATTCAGAGAATTTAAGTAATTTACAGAGATAGACATAAAACCCTGTAGAATAAGGAAGATGTCTTATCCACCTTACATAAAAGATGTGAATATATTACTATTTTAAAAAAACTTTCCACTGCTTTCATAACAAATTACCATTAGAGGCTTAAGCAAAACAAATATATTACTTTGGAGTTCTATAAGTTGGAATTGTGACATAGGTCTCAATAAGTTAAAAGCATGAAGTCAGCAAGGCTGCATTCCTCATGGAAGAATCTGGAGAGATCCCACTTCCAAGCTCATTCAGGTTGCTGAGAGAATTCCCTTCTATGAGGTTGTTAGAATGAGGTCTCCGTTTCCTCTGCTCATTGATAGGGGGGTTGATCTCAGTTTCTACAGGCCTCCCACATTTCTTGCTCCTAGGTACCTTTCCTCTATATTCAAAACCAGCAGTGGTGGTTGGAATCTCTGTCATACACCTAATCTCTCTGCTCTCCCTCTCTACCCCATATCTTCTCTTCTTTCTTCCTCTGCTGCATCTCTCCAACTCTGGCATTGATCTTAAGATATTTTCTTAGAGAAATGAACATTTTTTTACAACTATCATATTTTCTATTAGAATTATCTCAAAGTATAAGGCAACTTGATTTAATTCTGCCAAATATTTTGGTTTTAAATTTTTCTTTCATTTTTTGTCTTAAACTAAGTAACACTAAAGTCAATCAGGTAGCATATCAATAAGAACACAGGCTTTTATATATTGTGTTTCAATGTTCAAGTGTATGATGATTTTGTTGTCAAATGCCTCTTAGTATGTACTGATATCCAAGTATATCGTTTGAAGGTTGGTGCTACTTTACATATGTGTACGAAGAAAAGATTTGTCTTGGCTTGTTGTGGTGATTTTAGAAAATAAAAAATGTGCCTGTTGCAGTGGCTCACACCTATATTAGTAGCACTTTCGGAGGCTGAGGCAGAAGGACAGCTTGAGCTCAGGAGTTCAAGACTAGCCTGGTCAATATAGGGAGACCTGTAGCTTGGACTACAGGTGTGTGCTACTATGGCCAGCTAATTTTTAAAAATTAGCTGTAGTCCAAACTACTTGGGTGGCAGAGGTGGGAGTATATTTTGAGCCCAGGAGGTTGAGGCTACAGGGAGCCATGCTCATATCACTGCACCCCAGCCTTGGTGACAGAAACACCCTGTCTCAAAAAAAAAAAAAGTGAAAAAAGAAAATAAAAGATGAAATTTGATACAGGAATGGCATTACAATATTGAGGTTTTTTATAATACTGTCTAGCATTCTACACAAAATCCCTAGCAGTCTCATCTGTATCCATGACTTCAACGATAGCATACAGGCCTTAGACACACAAATATCATAGATTTCTATTTTGTATTCAAAATCCAGCAATAAGCTTTCTAGTAGAAAGTTTCATCTCAGTACTTCACAGGCATATCAAATGTCACCCTCTTGCATCCAGCTTTATCAGGAGTTCTGTCATGTCTGGTTGTCTAATCCAGGAATTCAGAATTCTTCCTAGATTTTTGCTGCAAAATTTTATTTTTCTGTTTATCATGTACATTCCCACACTTAAATTTGATTCTGGAAAGCCTGTGAATGAACAGACCCTGTCCTGCCACCATGAGAAGAGTATGTAATTCTAGAGTCGCTAATATGACTAATATGGACTCAGTGATTTGATCAGAAGTGGGAAAATGTCTCTACTTAATAGAGATGTTATAGGATAGAGAGTCATAATTTTTACTCTAGAATCACCAGCAGTAAATTTGGCATAAATACCTGATAATAAAACCTAGATTTTAAAAATTGACCTGAGAAATCTAGAGAGTCACACTGATGTGAATTTCACCCTGGCCTAAAGCCAAATCCAGCTTTTGGAATTTCCAGTTAGAAGAGTCAGTTAATACCTGTTATTTACTAAGCTGGTATGAATTAAGGTAATGAAACTTGCAACTAAATACTATTTAAATATAGATCTTATCCAATCAATTATAAATTTTTAATCTTAAATAGCTCTCAAACCCAGGTTCTCTTCTCTGATGTTTTAGCCTCCTTAACCTGCTTATTCCTGCGCCGTTGTGTCCTCCCACAGGCACTGACCTGTCCTTCCGCAGGGACCGGTGCACGCAATCCTCTAAGTTACACGTGTCTCTTGTCTGTATTGTAAAATCTAGATATTGATGCATGAGATATATTGCTCTCATTAACATTGCCTGCTCATTTGTCAAGACTTTTCCTTTCTACTCAGTATTCTCTTCAATTTAAATCATAGTGAAACTAAACTCTTTTCCTTGGTCTTCCATTCATTCATGCTTTTGCAGAGTGTTTCCGTTCTGTTTATGGTGTCTTATGCTCCTGCCCACCTAATGAACAGCTGCCCATCATATGAAAGTCCTCTGGAGAGGAGTTCCCTTAACCCCAAGGTGGTCTTATATGCTCTGCAGCTCTGTGTGCTCCCACTGCACTTTGCATTTCTTTCCTTTATAGTAACTGTTTCTATGCCTGTATGATGATTACAAACATGGATGGGGTATGTTTACCCTTTGTATCCTCTGACATCTAATGCCATTTTTAATAAGCTGAATAAATTAATCAACAGTATAAAGGTCTAACTCTCTAATAAAATAACTAGATTCTGAATGAATCATGAAATTAAATTTGAATGCTGATTCAGATAAAAGGGATTTCTGCAGGATTAGGATAGGAGGAAGATTTGGCCTTACAATATTTAATAAAAAACAGCCTGTGATAACAGATAAAATCCCTGGATTCAAAAGAAAAAAAAAGTGGATTCAATGTTGGGATTCCCACATTACTCCCTGCTTGACCTTAGACAATCTTTTAATCTCTCTGAGTATTAATTTTCTAAATGGCAAAAAGAAAAGATTTTTTCCCACTTACAATAGGATTATTGTGATCAAAAGAGGTTAATGTAGTGAAGTCAATGAGCACTCTGAAGACAATTATGCAAATATAAGATGTTGATCAATTATGAAGATGGAAATTTAATATACCATGAATAAATCATACAAAGAAATAGCCTAAGGTCTTAGATTCTTTAAGAAAAATATGTGGAAAATATAAATCAAATGCATGAAGACAGGGAAGAATACATGTGTTTTAACTCCATAGTAATAAAGTAAATTTTCCTCAGCATTACATTGGGAAATACAATGAATGTTTTATAAGTCATTTTGTGGAATTCTTACTTGTTAGAAAATTTATATTTATTATTTCTGTATACATTCTGCACACATCAGCTATTTAAAATACTAAAAAGACCTCTTCCAATGTTCAGCACTCATCATCTGGTGGGAAACACAGATCTCTAATATAATGATAATACCCATTGGTTAAAGGTCATTTGGATTCTTTGAAATATCAAATGCCTTCAATAGGTAATAGTATTGCCAAGAAACTACGAAGCCTCTATAAATATTTATTTTTTGAGACTTAATAATTACACATTTTATATAAACATTTAATAGACACTTTCACTGCAATGGATTTGAAATAATTTAGGATTACATAGTAACTACAGAAAAGATAAAGGAATTGGTGATATAATAGGATATCACATATTGTAAATAAGCACAATAGTAAACTTTAGCTAGCTAACATCAAAACTTTATTTGTATTTATTATTTAATCTTTAGAATCTGATGTGTTACAATATTTTTGTTTTAAGCCAGATAACATAAATTATTAAAACATATAATTTGATTTTAATAATAACATATGAATTAGTACTGGTGATATTTACTGCAGTAGCACCTTATTAACATGAAGTCTAGCTGGCAACAAGTGTAACATGCTTTTATAAACATGGTTATAAATATATTTAAAAATCATTTAAAAATTGTTTCAGCATTTTTGCATTTCCATTTTGAAGCCAAGGAAAAAATATCCTGTTTACTTTTGGTACTGTTAAGGAGATGAAATAAAGTGTAATTTAAGCAACAAATCCCCATTAAAAATTCCATATAACAATGTACTCTTAACAAATTATATGAGCTAAATGATTAGTGCCACTCTGATATCTAGCAGTTTATACATATATTTAGATGTATAATTAATTATGAGCCCAAACTCAATTTGGGCTTGAGTTTCTGCTGTGTCAATATTAATTTTGATTTGATGCATAAGTCTTGATATTTCTGACCAGAAATTCCTTATCTAGCAGAGAAGTAAAATATATACCTTAAAGAGATATATTAAAACTGATAATACACACACATACAATGAAGTTTAAAAGTGTTTTGGTAATGAAAGACGGTATTGTTATCATTAATGTTAAGAGCTTTTGTGTCTGTTTCTGGTTGACGTCTTTAATAGTTTTGTCCTGAAAAAATACACTAGGCACAAAGGAATCATCTGAAAAACTAGACAGAATTAAATTACTTTAGCAGCCATTTTATTAACTGTTTATGCATCATCAACTTTTATTTACATATCCACAGATAGCATCCCCCACTACATTTTGTTCAATAAATCATTACTCAGGATGCACTCTGTGCCAGAAAATGCCCTCGGTCCAAGGGAACTTTAAGAAAGTGAACAGGAAAACAAAAACAGGAATAGAACGCAACATCCTCCTGGAATGTATCAAGCAGTGAGGAGGCAACCATTAATTTAAGAATTACACAAATTAATGTTAAATTGCAATCAGTATATAAAAATAATTATTAAGTAAACTCTTATTTCTAATAAAATCTGACATGAATAAGAAGATTAGGAAAGAATGCCTATGAAGAGAATATTAATGCAGAGATTTAAGGGATGTATAACAATTACAAAGGTGAAAAGGAGTGGGTGGTAAAGGGAAGAAGAGTGTTCCGAATAGAAAGAACAGCACATGCAGGCTTCCTGAGCCAGAGAAAGCTGTATTACGTTTGATAAACTGAATAAGACCATTCTGACTGGAGCATGGCAAACAAAAGAAAGAACAGTACAAAAGGAGAATGTTTTAATCTATTGTAAGTCTTATATGCTATTCCAACTCAGTAATACTTCAAAATCCAGACCACCAATTTCTGCCAGTTGTTCACTTTGCAATAGTAGCTTGACTTAATTTCGTCCACATGATGGCTAAATTATATTCTACACATGTTATATTCCTGTGACAGCCCAATATTAGTCCCTAGTACCTCCCATAACTTTTGGATCAAGAAAGAAAACAAAGGCCTATCCAGACTTTCTTCTCCTCTCCTCCACTCCAATGCCAGTGCACATTTGCCATTTAGGATTTCTTGGCCCTTCGCTGTGCTAGAAAAGACCATTTGGCCAGACAAAATTTCTTTCTTGCATGTAAAAGGTATCTCTCTGGTGTCCCCAAAAGTAAATGGCAAAGATGTCAAACTTTCCACTACAAGAAAATAATGCAAGCTTTTGTTTATACTTGAAGCAGATGTTCAGCCTAAGCTTTGCTTTCATGTGAGGACAGTCTAAACAACTACAAGAAATCCTCCTATGTTGTATATACTGCCACTTTTAGAATTAGATCCTTGAAGCCACGTAGTTCTGAGTGAAGGCCTATAGGTCCCTGTTATCCATAGAAGTAGTTTTCTCTTTCTTATTATAGGGATCAGTTGAAAGATGGATAGTCCTACACTTCTATACTTCTATATTTAGCTTCACCATCTGTAGGAAAATGCCAATGTTTGTAAGTTCTAGTAGGTATTTTAGATCATTCTAATTGGAAAACAGCCAACTATATCATCTTTGATGACTTCCCATTGAAGTTCATTCTCTGCCTTATTAATTATGACTCTGCATACTTCTAAGTTTACATCTTACTTTATTTCAAACCATACCAGGAATAACTTTCCAAGTTAGATCTGTACCCAGTTCAAAATTAATCTTGGACAAAATTGTGAACTATGCAAAATTATTGTTTGTGACTCTATAAATCAAGATTTGCAAAATTCATATCATTTGACGTTACTCTCTTTAAAGCCCTAACCTGATGCTGCTCCTTAATAAAATTCATTTCATACAGTGATTTTTCAATCTTGTCATTCTTTGTATATTTATTGATTTAACATCTTCTATCAGAAAAAGCTTTCTCTTAATTCATTAATTCCATTCTGAATAGGTCGTTGATTCTAAGTTTAGTCAATGAATTATAATTTTTACTAGTATTCCTTATTTTAATGGTCATATTGTCCTAGATTTGGCCAGTAGAGCCCCTTTAAGTGGCCTCTGTGTTCTTTAAAATGGCCATCTTAATCTTTGAGTCCTGACCTTACTGTCAGGCATGACAAATAATATTTCTGGCATAGCTTTTTTTTTTTTTTTTACCAGTTTCTGGCCTGGAAACAACTGGTTCTCATGATAGAGAAAAGCCATAAATGAATGTTGAAACTAATGTTAGAAGCTTGAGAAGTAGGGAGATATTGGCATAGTCCCAAAGCTCTCCCTCAAGCATCTTCCCACAAGCTGTTTATTGTTTGCAATGAGAAAACTATAATTTTAAAATGAAGTTACAATTATTACACTACCTTAATAAAGTGATCAAAGTTGGTCCATCACCAGTAATGGACAAATCAAAATCATGTACCTTCTGATACAAAGCATCATGAAAGTGATGCTTTTCAGAAACATATAGAAGCACATCTAATCATTAGGAAACATCACATAAACCATGGCCAAAGGATAATATCCTCATAAAATGTCAATCTCACAGTACACAAAAATAACAGAAAAGATGTTGTTAGATTAAGGAAACTAAAATGACATGAAAAATTAATATAATTTATAATTTGGACCTTTCTTTTGCTACTGAGAACATTATTGGGACAAATGTCAAATATAATAAATGCTGATGATTATGTATTATTTAATCATTGTTATTTTTCTAATTATGATAAGTGGACTAAAATTATGTTAAAAAGCATCTTGAGTTTTAAAAGTAGGCAAAAAAGTATTTGAGAGTAAGGTAAAATATTAAAATTTTGTAAATCTAGGTAAAGAACAAGCAGAAATTCTCTGTATTACTTGTAAAATTTTTGTAAGTCTAAAATTGAATATTACACAGTTATAACTAAAGATAAAATTCGGGAGAGATCCAAGATGGCCGATTAACAACAGCTCAGGATTGTAGCTCCCAGTGAAAGCGCAGAGAGCGAGTGGACGCCGCACTTTCAGACGAATTCTTGTTGCCCACAGACTAGGAGATTCCCGGCGGAGGAGCCACACG
>CAUYLG010003138.1:0-10790 GCA_963573385.1 Cacajao melanocephalus | reverse complement strand
CCTGTAGTCCCAGCTACTCAGGAGGCTGAGGCAGGAGAATTGCTTGAACCCAGGAGGCGGAGGTTGCGGTGAGCCGAGATCACGCCATTGCACTCCAGCCTGGGTAACAAGAGCGAAACTCTGGCTCAAAAAAAAAATATATTGAGTGGGACAGGTTTTTATTTACATAAACTGTGCATTCAGAAACACCATATATCAAGAAAATAGTAAACACTTTGGAGTTTTTATTTAATCACTGAGTTTGCATTTCTGCCCCCAAAAGCAAATATGGTGGCAAAGGTTGTCCTGGGGAAGAATAAGACTTGAAAAAATTTCCCTTTCCTGGTTTCTTCTTTATTATATTTCACTGAAACTTTAATTTTCACTGGTGTTTTAAAGTATATTTGCGTACCTGAAGCAATTTAAGATAATTTTCTGTTTCCTCACTCCCTTACCCCTGTATTCCTCTTTATTCTTTTGTCTTTCTTGTGTTTTATGGATTTTGTTTTTCAGCTAAGGGTCAGGTTTGGGCATCAAGGAAGATTTGATTCAACAAAGAGTCTAACTTTGTTCTCCAAGCTGGATGGAGTGCAGTGGCACAATCTCAGCTCACTGTAACCTGTACTTCCCGGATGCAAGTCATTCTCCTTCCTCAGCCTCCCAAGTAGCTGGGACTACAGGCACCTGCCACAATGCCTGGCTAATTTTTGTATTTTTAGTAGAGACGGAGTTTCACCATATTGGTCAGGCTGGTCTTGAACTGCTGACTTAAGGTGATCCACCCGCCTTGGCCTCCCAAAGTGCTGGGATTACAGGCATGAACCTACAGGCATGAACCACCATGCCTGGCCCAGGGATTTTTTTATAAATCTAGACTGGAGTCAGTGGATAGCTCCTTAGGCAAAGGGAGAATAGTAATACTGGTATGAGTTTAGAGATGATCAGTGCTTCATTTGTGCCATTTTTACGTATCTGGCAGTAAATCGTGGTCCTCATCTGTCAGAATTCACTGCCAGAACTTCTTCAGGTTTTTCAATCCTTTCCCTTGTTTAATACAAGTGTGTATTAAACATCTGCCTGGCATAGAAGTTCAGGAATGGGTGGAGAAGAGGAGGGGAGAAATGTATCTAATTGAACACCTGACTATAATAAGCATTCATTAATTATTTGATAAATGAGTGAATGGATGGATGAACAAGACTTTAAGAAAAAAGAAAGTCAGGCCGGGCATAGTGGCTCATGCTTATAATCCCAGCACTTTGGGAGGCCAAAGTGGGCAGATCACTTGAGGTCAGGAGTTCCAGACCAGCCTGGCCAACTTGGTGAAACCCCGTCTCTACTAAAAAAACAAAATGAGCTGGGCATGGTGGTGTACACCTGTAATCCCAGTTACTCAGGAGGCTGAGGTGTGAGAATTTGTTGAGCCCAGGAGGCGGAGGTTGAAGTGAACAAGATTGCACCGTTGCACTCCAGCCTGGGCAACAGAGCAAGATTCTGTCTCAAAAAAAACAACAAAAAAACAAACAAACAAAAAAAACTCACTATTCCTGATGTTAAAATATAACGCTAATAGGACAAAGCATTGTCCTGTTGGCTGAGAAGGTTGTCACAGTCACATTAGCTTCTGGTTTTAGCCTCACACTGGGTCTGCTCTGCTCCCAGTCATGGCACTGAGATTTAAGGAGTTGATAGATGGTCTCCAAGCCACGCCTGATTGTCTACAAGTCTAAAAGGAGCTAATAACCAGTGGTAGGCTTATGTGTGGAGGCCCACCATTCCACCAGCAGCCCAAATGACCCCCGCTCAGCACAGGCAAGACCACAGGCCCTGTGCTTGGCACCGTTCCTGCAAATGCAGAACAGCCCTCTTTATTTCAGTCTCCAGGCTTCTGGCTGGTGAGGAACCCTGCCTGGCTGTGAAGCATTTTATAGGATTATAACAGGCTGTGCTGAAGGCAAGTTCTGAAAGACACTTTGTGCTGTTGCTTTGAGTGAAACTGCCTGTTAGAGCAGTGTTGTTCCTAAGCCCATAAACACACACACAGGCAGAATGGGGAGTGCTGGGCTCCTGTGGCCACTTAGCTTGGTGGTGTTGCAGGGCTGGACCAGCTTCCCTCAACTGTGACACGAACCTCAGGGATATGCTTGGAAGCCTTCCTGCAGGACTGCCTGTTTTCTGACAGTTTTTGATCACGGACACCCCCGGATAGAGTCCCAGGCAAATTGCACAAAACCCAAGTCTGTGGAGCAGTACATTGCATATGGGGAAGGTGCTAAAGTCAGGGACCAAGGTAGAAATTGCGTGAGGTCAAAAATACTCCTGAAAATGTGTTAAATGCCTCAAGGACCACATACATGGCTTGTGTGTACCCAGAATTGCTGGCTTGAGTTTGTAGGCTTTGTGGTACCAAAAATATATGTCTTTAAACACCACAATCCTATTCTGGGTGGTGAGACATTTATGCTATAAGAAGTTTGGAAGAATCAGACCACCCAAGGGAATTCCAGATTCCCATTTTCCTTTTGTCATTTATGCTTTTCTTTACAGCACTATTGAAGTTGTTACAGGCCATTAGCAATCTCTGTGCCTCCGTCTCTCTCTTCTTTGCCTAGCACGTATAGTGGAAAAGAGATATGTTTGCCATATATATGTTGTGTAGCCCTGTGTATTTATTGATCTTTATGGCTCCAATATCTTTTAAGGAGAGCAAAGAAATGCTTTAAAGAAGATGGATACGGCAGCCTTCTCATCAATCAATATGACTGCTCATTGCTCTGCAATAGTTGTTCTTCAACCTAAGTTTCACTTTAACATTTCTTCAGAGGCCAGGCACAGTGGCTCATGCCTATAATCCTAGCACTTACAGAGGCCGACATGGGCAGATCACTTGAACTCAGGAATTTAAGACCAGCCTGGGCAACATCGTGAAACCCCATCTCTACAGAAAATACAAAAATTAGCTGGGCATGGTGGCACATACTTGTAGTCCCAGCTACTTGGGGGGCTGGGGTGGGAGGATTGCTTGAGCCCAGGAGGTTGAGGCTGCAGTGAGTTGAGATCGTGCCATGCACTCCAGCCTGGGCAACAAATTAAGACCCTATCTCAAAAAAATAAATAAACACATTTCTTAGGATTTGTTTACCGTTACACTGGACTTAGGGCATGTCAGACTCCCTGCTCGGCCCTGACGATACTGCGATGAGCAACCCAGTTCTAGAGCTATCAGACTTTGCCAGGGTGACTCTTTTCTTCACCAAGTGCTATAAGTACATTTTCCAACTGGAGAACAAGGTCCAGCAAGCTCTTCAGGGGGTCAAAGCCAGTGCCTTTGATGGCCAGCATCTTTTAGTTGAGATGGTGGACTGTGACGGCCAGAAGAGCAGGCAGAGGAAGGGAATAAGAAGTGGCTCGAGTACTTAGGCACAGATTCTTGGTGGCCAGGCAAACCCTGTGTGAGGCATGTCACTGCCTCTGGCCCTGCCTTTGGTTACATAGTTAATCAGGGGCTATTTGGAGATGCGGTTCCCCTCACGCCCCCACCAAGCTTGGCAAAGCTTTTGGGGCACTTATGTGAGCTCCCCATCAGTGCAGCTCAGGCTAAAAGGGTAAAGTTGTGTTCAGGAATACAAATAGGAAAAATTGGTGGTTCTGAGGTGCTCTTTCCCACCCCATACCTTTTCTTAGGCAGTTTTCTTTCCATTGCTTCAGGTTGTATATCGAGGGGAAAAAACTCAGGTGTTGTCTTCCAATTTCAGTTGGAACCTCCACTCATTCAGGAGCCCCGTTTACATGTGTGGTGATAACAGACTGCCTACACAGGGCCTGATTCTTCTTGCTTCCAAAGGCAGTTTGTCTGCACTATCTGGGTAGGAAAGTAGGTGGATTTAGTGCCAGGGTGTGGACTTGATACCTGGGATGAAGAGCTGTGTATTATGAGGTTTCCTGCCTGAAAAGTAGGAAGTGCTGAGTTCTGACCTCAGCTAGAAGCAAAGAACACTGAAACAGAGACTAGATACCACCGTTCCCACTACGCAATGCATCCCCAAGATGTAAAAAAAAGACAGTGTCTCCATAGATCACTACCTGATATAGTTATGACTTTTCACATGAGGAGAAAAAAGATTCAACAGTGCAGTCTACAAAATAACTTTTGAGAGATGATAATTTTAGGGCTGGGTGTGGTGGCTCATGCCTGAAATCCCAGCACTTTGGGAGGTCGAGGCAGGTGGATTGCTTGAGCTCAGGGGTTAGAGATCCATCTGGTCAACATGGCGAAACCCTGTCTCTACAAAAATACAAAAATTAGCCGGGCACAGTGGTGCAGGCCTGTAGTCCCAGCTACTTGGGAGGCTGAGGTGGAAAGATTGCTTGAGCCCAGGAGGAGGTTGCAGTGAGCCAAGATTATGCCACTACACTCCAGCCTGTGCAACAGAGCAAGACCCTATCTCAAAAAAAAAAAAAAGATGATAATTTTAATATTTTAAAAAAACTATAATTTCCCAAGTAGTGCCTTGAATCAATATATTTTTCTTTTTTTCTCTTGAGACAGGGTCTCATTCTATCATGAGGCTAGAGTACAGTGGTACAATCATAGCTCACTGCAGCCTTGAACTCTTGGGCTCAGGCAATCGTCTCACCTCAGCCTTGGGATTAGCTGGGACTACACGCATGCACTACCATGCCCGGCTAATTTCTAAATTTTTTGTAGAGGCGGGGTCTTGCTATGTTGCCTAGGCTGGTCTTGAACTGCTAACCTCAAGCCACCCTGCTGCCTGGCCTTCCAAAGTATTGGGATTACAGGTGTGAGCCACTGTACCTAACCAATTTTTCTTTTTCTTTTTTTTTTTTTTTTTTTGAGACAGGGTCTCACTCTGTCACCCAGGCTGGAGTACAATGGTATGATCTTGGCTCACTGCAACTTCTGCCTCCCTGGCTTAAGTGATCCTCCCACCTCAGCCTCTGGAGTAGTTGGTATTACAGGCATGCACCACCACGCCTGGCTAATATTTTGTCTATATTTTTTTTAGAGACAGGGTTTTACTGTTGCCCAGGCTGTATTTTTCTTATAAAGAAGTTAAAAACATGAGCATAAGTCCCTTTTGTTCACTATCTTTAATTCTTGAATCTCAAGTGCCTCCCTTTAGCCGCAAGGAAACTGGTAGAAATTTGCTGTGGATTCTTCTAGATAGTGTTCAATGCTATTTACCCACAAATACATCTCTATAGAAAATATATGGTATTCTTTTGTAAATGTGTTTTTTTTAAACACAAATGGTATTGTATTGTGCTTAGTCTGCAATTATTTTTAAACTGAATCTAATACATTGGAGCTCTTTCCATGCCACACCCATAGACCCATCTCCTTTTTCACTGCTGCTAAGTGGTATTACGCAGTGAGGCAAGTTTATTTAAGCCCTCCCTATTGATGGATATATTACCATTGTTTCCAATTATTATTTTTTACTGCCCCAGACAGGGCTGCTGCAAACAATCTTATAATCAGTCTCCTTCTTGAGGATTTACAATGTCATTGTTTCTCCAGAAAGGTGTGGTAATGCCGGGTTATCCATGCACAGCTTTATACTTGAAGGACGAGTGTCAGGCAGCCCCTGAACTTCCTAGTCACATTTAAAAGTGGGTTCAAATATGGGTTCAAAAGCGGGTTCAAGGTCTGGAGGGAACTTGCCGGGGGTGGTGGAAATGTTTTATATAATGACTGGGGAGGTGGTTATACGGGTGTTTATATTTGTCAGAACTCAATGAAGGGTACTCTTAAAATGGGTGCATTTTGCCATTTGTAGGTTATACTCCAGTGACATTCATTAAAAAAATAAAATAGAGTGCAGTGGCCTGGGAAGAGGACAAGAGAGAATACCACCCCTTTCTAATGTGGGCTTTTAAAACACTCGCTTTTCCCCCCAGGCTCCTTCCAGTCGCCAGGTGTCACTACAGCCTCCTTTCTCCCCATCGCCCTGTTTGGCCCCAGCTTCCTTCTACCCGCAGCTTCTTTCACCCGGAGAGTGCCAGAGAGCCCGAAAGGAGCTATCACGGGGTCGGGCTGCCCAGCAATCGCGGCCCAAGCGCCACAGTGGGGCCCGGGGTCGAGTGCCCGCTGGAGAGAGAGGTCCCTCTCCACCCGCGGGATCGCCCCACGCCCCTCGCCGCCCCCAGAAGACGTCCCCGAGGCTGCACGTGGGCCCTCCCGGCAGCGCGGGGCGGTGACGAGCTGGCGGCCCGCCCCCTTCCCACCCACCAAGGCGTGGCTGGCGCGGCCCCGCCCACTCGGCTCCAGCGCCCAGTTGCGTCCCGCCCGGCTAGAAGCCGGCTGTCGATCTCCTTGTTGTCGCCGCCGCCCGGCATCGTGGAGCTGGGGCCCCCTTTCGCCTGGGAGTTTTGTGGTCGCCTAGGATCAGCGGTGACATCCCAAAGGGCAGGCCCGGCAGCCGCCATGGTGGCCAAGGATTACCCCTTCTACCTCACGGTTAAGAGGGCAAACTGCAGCCTGGAGCTACCCCCGGCCAGCAGTCCGGCCAAGGACGCCGAGGTAGGGCCGCGCCCTGCACCTGGACCTCTAAGGGCCATCTGTCTGTCTCGTCTCCCTCCATCTCCCACACACTCGGCGCCCACCCAGTGTCACTGCCCCTCTGTTTCCATCCCTCACTCTCCATGTGTGCCACTTTCTCTCGCTCCATCTCTCACACACTCTTCTTTGTGTCTCCCCGTCGCCATCTCTCTCACCCTGTCTCCTTTTCTCTCGCTCTCTCTCTGTGGACCAAGCATGAGATGCCTCCTCTCTCCTTGTCCCTCTTCCTGCCGGTCTGGGAGCAGCTGCCTCCTTGCCTTTGCAAGGCTCTCAGACTGTCCGTCTTCTGTCTAGAACCGCAGAGAGACTTTCCTCCTACTGTCAGCAAGCCTCGATGTCAGGGAAGGGCGACCCTTTAAGCGAGTTTCTTCTTGCCTGGGTTGGGAGAGCAGAGGGAGGTTCCTGGGGACCCTTCCAGCCCTCTCACCTGTCAGATTTGGCCTTGAACCCTTTTGGCAGCGAAGACAGGACACAGCACCTCTGCCTATCACCTGTGGCCAGTGAGGGTCATTCAGCTGGGGGGCTGGGGCTAAATGAGTAATTGGAGTGTCTCCCACATGGATCTTGAAAATGAATTAAACTTCTCAGGGCAATGGAAAGCTGCCTTGGAACATTGGAAACATTTCTTTTTCTGGGAACTTTCCTGTGCCTTGCAAGCGATGCAAAGGAGTGCTCCCCACTTATGTTTAGTCTACCTTTTCCTCTTGCATGTTAGTTCTCTGGCACATAGCTCACTGGTCTTAAAGGTTGGGTTCAGCTGGAGGAAAAAGTATTCCTCTTTTTGAGGGTCTTCGGGAATACAGTCGCTTTCACTAGATCACAGCTTTGCTGTGATCAAGCTGCAGTGGAACCCACAGGACCCAGCTGGTCATTGCCACTCATGCGTGTATCTGGGAGCTTTCCACTCTCCCACACCTCACTCTGCAAACATCACCACTAACACTGGGGAAAGGCTGAAGGCAGGTGTGCATCCGGCCTTGTCACAGCATTCTTGAGCTTCCACCCACTCGTCGTCCTTGGGTCTGCTCAGCTGTATGCACTTGGCTCACTGAATCATGTATATATTCCAGAGCACACCATCAAAGATTCATTGCCTCTAGCAAGAGCTGCTCCAAGCTGACAGGACTCCAGTCTCTGGTTGTATTTAGCTTTCTATAAGCTGAGCACAAACTAACTTCTTCCCCCTCACCCAAACCCCATCCCACACCCTGGCTCAGTTGAATATTTCACAAAGAGTTTTTGTTGCCAGCAGCTGTGAAAGTGTGATGGCCCTAGTGGCATTTGGAGTCTTTTGATAGGACAGCACCTGCAGAGAATTCAGTTTGGTCAGGCCTGGAATGGATATGATATTTTTTCAGTGGGAACGTCCTAATGTAATGAACATAGGCGCAGCCTAATTGGTGCCCGCGTAAACTCCTTTTGTAAGGAAGAAAGACGTAACCAATGTAATTAATAAATTGAAGTGGGCCAAAGAAAAGAATAGTGAGGGCCAGGCATGGTGGCTCCCGCCTGTAGTCCCAGCACTTTGGGAGGCCAGGGCGGGCAGATCACATGAGGTTCGAAACCAGCCTGTCCAACGTGGTGAAACCCCATCTTTATTAAAAATAGAAAAATAAGCCGGGCGTGGTGGTAGGTGCCTGTAATACCAGCTACTCGGGAGGCTGAGGCAGGAGAATCACTTGGACCCCAGAGGCAGAGGTTGCGGTAAGCCATTGCACTAGCATCACTGCACTCCAGCCTGGGCAACAAGAATGAAACTCTGTCTCCAGAAACAAAAAAGAAAGAGAAAAGAAAAGAATCATGAGTATAGCTGAGGACTACCAGTTCCTTCCTACTATCACTTAGTCCTGTGTTTTTGAGTAGTTTAGCTAAATCCCTAGGTAAAAATTGCCTGCTAATTTTATTTTATTCTTATATATAGAATATAGATACGTCTATATATCACAAATATGAAACATACATCAAATATTAATTTTCTTCATTGGTAGTTGGATCTAGACTATAAAATATGACTTATTTTCCTTGTATGGGGATGTCCTGGTATGAGAAGTAAGGCAGGGGAAGGAATAGTTTTGGAAATAGTTGGTAAATATTTTTTCAGGTATCACCATTGGGGTTTTTGTTTGTTTTTTAGTGTTTAAATCAGGGTATAAGTATGCTTTATACAGTTTGAGGCAGAGATGTCTTTTAGCTTCATTGATCAGCATATCACTTCCTGATAATGGAAATTGTTGGAAAAAGAAACCCAAGTGAGTTTACCGGGTAGTTTTCTGGTTTCATTATCAGCGCAAAAGGCAGCCAACCCTTGTAGGCCTAACTTCTCCAAAAGCAGTTAACTAAAATATATTTTCCACCAGTAGGTGTCGTCAGTATTTGTAAATGTTTAAAAAATAGCATTCACTTGTCAGCCTTTTGAAAAACATGATTATATAATTGTTTATAAACTAGGCATTGACTATTAATTCCTCTGAAAGTATTTTTTTTAACAGTGATCGTTTTCTCTGTAGAAAGAATGTGATTATAATAAAAAGAAAAATGGATCTATCCAGAGGCTTTTCTAGGAAAATAGGACTTCTTGACCTTCAAAGGCTGTTGCAACAGAGCACCTGTGCCCTATAAACGTTTAATGGCCGTGTGTAATAACTGTTCCTTCCGAATTTGCCATGGGTAGAGCAGTGCACACAGCATGGCACTGGCAAGTGCCTTCTAGCATTCACTCCTATCCTTGCAGCAAGTATACTGGGGAAGGCCACTCAGGAAAAGGCTCCTGGGGAGCAGGCAAGAAGCATTGATGTGCATTTGATACCATATACTGAGTAAAACAAAAATATGCAAAAATACGCATTCTCTTAAAAGCAAATAAAATTTCTACTCAAGACTTAAGTGCTTTGTAATTTTGTATTTGTGCTAGTTTCCAGTGAAAGCAAAACAATGATATTTTTAACATGTATTTTTATTTTCTTTAAATGATCTATTTTAAGCTTTTGAAAATATTCTACAGGGATTATAATATTGCATGTCTGTTAGTATAATACTGCCTCTTAATCTGCTATTTCTTATGACATGGGAGTGTGAGTTGACCTGCAAATGTTTAATTTTAATACCCATAATCAGCGAGATCCTGCTGGCTATAATCACTAATTGTGAAATCTAAGGAGCTTAGTTCATAGCTCTAGACTTTCACAGAATAATGTGATATGATATGGGCATTAAGTTTGTTTCTTCTGATCTTTGATGCAGCTTTGCTCAGTTTATCTCTGTTTTTGTATTTATTGGTCACTCACTTCCCCTGCCAGGAGGGACTTGTCTATATAGGTGCTCTAAACACTTGATCAAATCACTAAAAGAGAAAGTGCTAGCTCTAATGAATTATCCTGATTGTAAGTTAAAAATCACTATTTTCCCATAAGGCTTTAAAAAATAAATAAAAGAGGTAAAAAGAAGCAAGCCCAGGTAAGGTGGATACATTGGCTAAGGAAGCTAGAGCCTTGTGAGAAGCTTTTAAGAGTTTTAGGTCCAGTCGGGCACGGTGGCTCATGCCTGTAATCCCAGCACTTTGGGAGGCCAAGGGGGCGGTGGCTCACTTGAGGTCGAGAGTTCAAGACCAGCCTGACCAACATGGAGAAACCCCATCTCTACTAAAAATACAAAATTAGCTGGGCGTGGTGGCACATGCCTGTAACCCCAGCTACTCACTCAGGAGATTGAGGCAGGAGAATCACTTGAACCTGGGAGGCAGAGGTTGTGTGAGCCGAGATTGCGCTATTGCACTCCAACCTGGGCAACAAGAGTGAAACTCCGTCTCAAAAAAAAAAGAAAAGAAAAAAAGAGTTTTAGGTCCAGTGTTTCTGTTACTTTTAAGAATATATCTGACAACTTGGTGGACAACTTACTTTTGGTTTGAAAATTTACCATCTTAGATACTGGTTAGAATTAGGCCTGATTTAGTCAATGATATTTGTAGCCATTGTTTTTTTTTTTTTAGAAAGAAAAAGAGAAGAAAGTGAGAGTGAAAGAAAGAAAAAAAAGAACGTAAGAGAGAAAGAAAGAGGAAGAGAAAGAGGGAGAGAGAACGGGATTCTTGTTTTATTGCCCAGGCTAGAATGCAGTCTAAAAATAGGTATTAAAAACCTCTTTTATGCCAATAATTGTGCTTAACAATGGAGACAGGAAGGAATAAGGGATGAAAATAACAAACAAGCAGCCAACCAGTGTTTTACTTAAACCT
>CAUYLG010003136.1:0-100367 GCA_963573385.1 Cacajao melanocephalus | reverse complement strand
TGCTTGAACCCAGGAGTTCAAGACCAGTCTGGGCAACATGGGGAAAATCTGTCTCTACTAAAATAGAAAAACTAGCCTGGTGTGGTGGTGCATGCCTGTAGTCCCAACTACTACTTGGGAGGCGGAGGTGGGAGGATCAACTGAGCCCAGGAGGCAGGTTGCAGTGAGCCAAGATCATACCACTGTACTCTACCCTGAGTGTGAATGAGACCCTGTCTCAAAAAAAAAAAAAAAAAAAAAGATTATATACCCTATTTATGAACAATATTTGTTATATCTCATTTAATTCTTCTGAAATCTGAAATATTTCTAGATACTTAAAATTTACTAGAAATTTCAATAAAATCGATAAAATTAGATTTTTTCCTCTGTTTTATGGATGGGAAAAAAAGCATGCTACTCACCATGTCACATGGCACATGTTAAAAAGAGTTATGATGATATAAGAGCATGTGGTTATAATATTATTTTCATACTTAGTGAGGTCATTCTGGTCATTAAACACTGAACTGACTTCATCAATCATCTTGAGAAATGTTTCCTTTTTTATTGCAATATTCTCCTTGGTGACATGGACTAATTAATGACAGACATTCACCCTTTCCTGATACCACAGAAGACAAATAAATACTTCTAATTTTCATATAGAAATAACATCGAGGAGAACAGGAGGCTTTGTCTGGCACTTTGATTTCCACGTCACAGCATGTGATTACGGAGGAGACATCAGCTACACACCAAATATGCTCAGACTGAACCAGGACTCCTGGGTTGCTCTCCAGCCTTAAAAATCCTCCTCATAAGGGAACAACTAGGGGAATCAACAGAAACTATTTGTGTTGTCAGATAAACAGGAAAACAGTCTTAAACAAAACCTTAAACTCCTACCATGTACATAAATACTTCCCCTTCTCTCCCACACTTATCTAATCTTTACTCAGAAGCAGTATAAGCATTTGAAAATTAAGCAGCCACTGTACCAGATTAACAGTGACAAATTGCTTTAGCCTATTTTGTAAAATTTTGCAAAAATCACTCACATGATTTTGTTTCTAAATTGTGGTGAACTAATACAAATAATACTTAAAAAATAACAACTACAAATTTTTCATGAGATAATTACCAGATTTTGTTGTAAAATATGGTTTTAAATGCAAGCAGTAGTATGCTGGCTCTTGCTACAGCTGGAAAAGAAAGTACTTACATAATGAAATTTCAAACTGCTGATGTGACTCAAATAACCCATTGAAGTTAATATGGAAACATGATAGATAAGGGTGGTGACCAAGACTTCCCTATAGTGTTACTGTTACATTGAGGTTTATCCAGCAATTAAGGAATTACACATCTATTGGGTACAATTATGTTTTTTCCTTCTGTGCAAGGCATTATAGGTTTATAAAATGACAAAGTGGTATTGTGAAATATATATTTTGTCTTTGTCCCATTTCCTGACATACAGCTACTGAAATCCTTGGAATCTTGGTAGTGATAAAAGTTTTTTTGCATGCTAGTAAGATGATTGGTGACTGGGGGTCCCTAGATGGCTTCAGGATGGGGCTAATCACCAGAAAGACCAAGGCAGGATGGAACTTTCAACCCCAACCCCAAAATCTAGGGAAGGGAGAGGAGCTGAAGGCAGAGTTGATCACTGAGGGCCAATGATGTAATCAATCATGTCCACAGATGGACAGCTCCATAAAAACTCAAAACAAAAAACAAACAAACAAAAAAAACCCAGGGTTCTGAGAGCTTCTAAAATAGCTAAACATGCAGAGAATAGCTGAACACATAGGTTCCTGGAGGATAGTGTGAAGTTCTGCGCCACTTCTACCATACCTTACCCCATGGCTTTTCATCTGTATCCTTTGTAATATCCTTTATAATAAATGAGTAAATGTAAGTAAAATGTGTCTGTGGGTTCTGACAGTCACTCTAGCAAATTAATCCAACTCCAGGAGGGGGTTGTAGGAACCCTGATTTATAGCCAGTCAGAAGCACAGTTCACAAGCTACAGCTTGCAACTGACATCTGCAGTGGGTGGACCATCTTGTAGAACTGAGCCTTCAACCTGTGGGATCTGACACTATCTTCAGGTAGTTTCAGAAATGAATTGGAGGATCACATATCTTGTGTCTGCTGAAGAACTGCTTGGTGTATGAGGAGGAAAAAAAAGTCCCACATATCTGATCTCAGAAGTGAAGATTGGTATATGGAGAGGGAAAAATACACTTTGACCTTTCCTATATCTCTAATAGGCAATAAGTATCTCATAGTATGTGTAATATGATTGAGAAAAAAAAAAAAACAACACGTGAAACTGATCAAGATTAACTGCAAAACTGAGTGGCAAAAAATAAGTTCTAGAGGATATCAGAACAAAGAGACCAATATCTGAAAGGCAGTGGTTTATGAGCTGCTTCACATTATAGGTAGAATTTAGATAGGGATAATAGAACTAGAATGAAAACGACAACATTTGGAGGCAGTGAAAATGCCTCTGTGACTCAAGTAATGGAAACTGGAGTTGGGACAAATCACGGAAGGATGAAAAGTAATGAAACAAGGGCTAGTGTCAAAGCAGTAGGAAACAGGAGTCCTTTGAAGGTATAATGAACATGGAGCCTGGCAGAGAAAATGTTCAGTGGCCATCAAAAATTCAGTTCTGGCAACCAAAGACAGAATAAGAGCAATACCTATCCATTCTTTTGAGAACTTCATTACTGAGAAAATTCAAAACTCATAGACAGATACCCAAAATTATCTGCCTAACAGTAGTATGACATAAAAAATTTGCAGCATCAGTAATATTTTATGATATGAAAGAATTAATCTGATAATTTTTCTACCTATAATTCAGAATTAGTTACAACATAGAGGCTTAATATTAGTAGCAAGTTCAAATATTCAGTTACCCATGTTAAGGAAACGTGCATAAAGAAAAGATGCATGGCTACCTTATTAGGATACATAGTATTCACATATTGAAAGGAAACATTTTTATTTCTTTTTTTCTCTATGTATTGCTTTATGAGGATACAACAATTCAGGATTAAATGTTAAGAGAATTGTGCAGTTTGTGGACAGGGGAGTATAAATTTTATTCTGTGGTAATTAGAAAAGCACAAACACGTTTTCAATGAATGAAGAGTTAAAACAATATTTAGGGAAAATTCATTTGGTTGCCCAATGGAAGATGGATTGGAATAGGGGAACAAAACTAAAAGAAAGGAAGTCCATAAAAAAAAGATTCTAATAGTTTAGAGTTGGATGAGAGTGGTGTCAGTTACTATGAGGAGAAAAGGAGTGATATGAGAGACAGTGAAATACTGACCTAACCATGCATAGAAAAAGGTGGAGATACCTTGACCTAAAAATACTATTACATGGGAGATAGTTCCACTGAACTGTAAATTTTACATTTGCTCATTTACACTGATCCCTATCAGCAATACCAAGCACCTACCAATTTAAGTATCAGTCCAAAGAAAACATCTCCCATTATGGACATACATGTCCCTAAATAAAGAGGGCATGGGAAATTCAATTTTTAAAACATTAATACATTGTTATGTGTGGTCTGGGAAAAAGAGAAGAGAGGGAGAGGAGTAAGGTATGATTACTGAAAAGAGACCTTAAATGCTCAGACTCCTAGTCTACTGCTCTTTCATGACCCCAAGAAGCAATTAAATTAACAGAATCAGCAACCTAAGAATTTTTCTCTATAGCTGTCAGTATTTTTTTTAAGTGGGGCCATACATTTTTAGATGTTTTCATTTTCCCTCCAAAAAAATTTGTGCTCAAAAGGAATCTAGAGGGTCAACAATTGTTGATGGCTGTTGTTTAAAAAGGCATTACCTTTTGGAAGAAAGCATCTCACAGCTGCCTATTGATCTCTGTGATGGAAGATTCTCAAGTTTTTCTCAGTGTTCCTAGTGATACGTTTTTGCACTAAGGAATGGATAGGACTCAGGAGAAGAAAGATATTCCCTTAATTAATATTTACTGTTTTTTTTCTTATTTGAGTTCTCAGAATGAAACCTAAGTACTCTAAGTTGGAGACAGTTAAAACCCACATTCAATCAAACCACCGAATTGACTTCTGTTTCTGAAAACATAATAGGAACTGTTGTTATGTTCACAGATATATTTTTCATTATGGGTAATATTACTGAAAATATTCAATTATCTAACATCAAGCAAAGCTGCATGAGAAACTGAAAGATAATTAGAATTTAATTACTGAAACTAATTTCTATTGAACTGTATAGCCTGTAAATGTATTTTACAGGATCTCTGATCCTTCTAAGTATCTATATTTCCTGTAGAAAAAGCTAACTTCAAAAAGTTACATAATGACTATCATTGAGCCTGCTGAGAATTGTAATTAGTAGCTATATCCTATCCTAACAGTGTACCTACTGATTTAAGTCAATCAGCTTATTTAAAACAGTGACATTGTTTTCAAATGCATTTCCATTTCTGATTAGGGAGGTAAGTTCAGCAAGTTCTGGTGCTAACTTTTCCACGTGAAACTAGCACAATGAGAAATGCAAAAATCTCACTAAGAACGATTTAAAATGGACAAATGTGCTTGTTCACATGACTTTTCCACAGTTTTCAACTAGTGTAAATGGGAATAAATATATTTAAACATTTTTAACTTTTCACATGCCTACTAAAGAGTTCCTCATAAATGGCCAGGGATTTCTTAAAAAAAGAAAAAATGAAAACTAAACACAAACCAATCAACCTAACAAACCAAAACAAACACCAACAAAATATCAGTTGCCTGGGAAGGAAGCAAGGGCCACTGAAATCTGAAAGATAAGGAATCAAATGCAACATTTCCAAATGATATCTCATCAATGGGAATACGAGAACCACCTCTCCAAAATGGAGTTATTTCTGAGTGGCAATAATTCAAGTAAATTACGATCATAGTTTATCAATGTGGCAGTTGCAATAAGTTTTCTAAAACTTCTGCTCTTGTTATTTCTGCCTTTCTTCTTTCTCCAGGAGACTAGAGCTATAGTGTCCAATATTGTAGTCATATCTGTATCCACAGGGGTTTACTTAAATTCAAATTTATAAATCAAATTCCAAATGAGTCCCTTGGATGCACTAGCCACATTTCAAGTTCTCAATTGCCAAATGTAGCTAGTGGCTGCGACATGAGCAGTATAGATGTAAAACACCTCCATTATTGTAGAAAGTCCTATTAGACTTTAAACTACAAAGGTCTATTAAATCTCAGAAGGAAGGTTGCTAATTGATTGCCTTACCAGTAGGTGGTGCATTGGCAACAAATCACGCAGGCAAAGAACACAAAATCTACCTCGGCAGTTATATACTGAATTTACCCACCCTCCCACCTCAGCCAACAAAAAAAAAATTCCACATTTCAAACACCATTGTGGTTATAAAATTCAGTTAAGAAGAGCAAGAGGTTCAGAAATATTAATGATAAATTAGGGCTAGATTAGATTTTAATGACAGACTCTCTTAATAGCAAATATGCATCAGAACTGCCTACAAATAAACGTTGGGAAGAATTATTTTCTCCAAAATAAACTTTTTAGAACTGAACTTTTTAATATTTAAGGTAATATAACACTAGATCCTTACTTTATAATATATACTTCTATTTATATAAAAGAGATAAGAGATGTTTCTTCTGATAAATTGACCTAAAATCTATTTTTATCTTAAGTCCTGCTGCTCTGCTTTTTGAGAGGCATTATTTTTTAATTTATGTTCTTAGTTATTTCTTATTTTTAAACTGTCTTTTATTTTCTCAATTATTTTAAATATAAAGCACAGTCTCAGAATATCTGGAAAACAAAGAGAACAAATTACTCATGTAATTCAATCCTCTAATAAAATTAAAGTGAGCATTTAAAAATTTAAATCGTATTTACACAAAGTTTAAAAATAATCCATTTCTATTAAATAATTTGTCAAGTACAGAAAAGCATGAAAATGAGAATTAACTGCCTGAAGTTGATCTTAAAAAAGAAAAACAAAAAAATTACAAGAAAATAAGTCACTTGTAGTTCTGCTACCCCTAAACAATCATGTACACATTTTGTATATGTCAATCTAGTTATATTTTTTCTCCTAGTGTAGCAGTGTTGGCTTCCATTTGTTTGTTTGCATAGCTGGACTTCTGAGTATTGAGGTAAACCCTGCTTAAGGTGATTCCTTTCCTGGGGAATTTCCTGTGTCTAATTATACCATTATTCTCATGGTAAAGAATTCTCATAAGAGAATTATTACTTACTTATGAGTAATAATTATTAAGTAAGTAATTATTACTTACTTACTCTTTAAGTAAGCACATAAAGTCATTCACATTCTCATATGCTCATCAGTGTGGCTGATTCAAATAGCCGTAGTTTCTGAAGTCAGCTTGGCTTCCCAAGGCTTTTTTAATGAGTGGGTAACGAGCCTGATAATAGCCACTGAAGGAAATTTACCAGTCTTTCATACCATGCCCTCCTCAGTTTTGATTTTTTTTTTCCTTTTTAAGATCTATTTCAGGCAGTTAACTTGCATTTTTAATAAATCGTTTTAAGAAAGCTATGTGTTTGGTATTTTTCCTGAACCCTTGAACATTTGAGAATGTCCTTTTGATGGGTTTTCATAAGAAAGACATTTAACTGGATAAAATTCTTGGATTTTTTTTTCAAAACTACTTCCATCTTTCTTATTATTGTGTCAGTTGGAATTCTCAATTGCAAACAACAGAAACCAGGCTAGCTGACTGAAGCAGAAAAGGAATTCATTAGAAAAAAACTTTTTTGAGGTACAGAATCAAGAAGAAATTGGATATCAGGTAGAAATGGTGTGGCTAGGTCGTTGAGAACGCAGCCAACATCAGTCTGTTAAAGTGATGGTGAAGGGCCACTGGGACATCTGCTTCTGCTGTTGGACTCTAAATTCCATGATGCCGGCCAAATTGGAATTTTTTAAGTGTTCATGGTCTTGGCGAGAGTCAAAGTCCCACTGGGAGCATATGAGTGGCTGGCTGTAGGTCATGTGATCTCAGGGATAAGGAAAAGGAATTATCTGATCTCATTTGTTTTCTGCTTCCCACCAAGATAATAAATAATTCCTCCTCAAATTAGGGGAAAGTATTCAGACCCTAAGAGCAAAACTATGACAAATATCCGCTGCAATTATCTTCTAGTGTTTAGCATACATAAGAAGTCAGACACCAATCTGCTTTTACCTCTCTGTTAACAATGGGTTTAGTCATATGCTTATGGGGAATGAGTAGTTTCTTCCTACTAGTAACTTCAAATTCACCCAGGATGTGTCTAGATGTTCTTTCTTCATTTGCCTTGGTTAATCTGCTCACCCAAGACAACTTTTTTCTCCCTAGAATAGTTTTCTTCAACTATATCTTGGACTATTTCTTTAGTTTCAATTGTCTTTGTTTTCTAAAGTCCTATAAATTTTAGATTAAACTTCTGTGTTAATTTCCACTTAAAAAATCATATTATTCAACTGTTAGTTCTTTTCTTCAACATTCTGAAAGACTTCTCAATTTTATGCACCACATCCCTGATTTTTTATATAGAATAAATTCTGCTTGTTAGTGCTTCTACTATATATTTGCCCTAAAATACTGCATTTTAAAAATCAAATCTTTTCTGATTTCTTCCATTCCACTTACTATTGTCCTTTTGTCTTAGCCAGTTCTTGCCTTATCTTATGGTTTGAATGCGTTTCCCTGAATCTGTGTGCTGAAAAATTAATCTCCAATGCAACAGTATTGGGAGGTGAGGCCTCATGGGAGATATTTAGTTCTCTGCCCACATGAAACATTAATACTTTTATAAAAATAGCTCACAGGAGTCGATTTGCTCTCCTGCTCTCTTTACCTTCTGTCTTCCACCATGTGATGATGCAGCAAGAAGGCTTTCACTAGATGCCCTGGTTTGATCTTGGAGTTCCCAGCCTTCAGGACTGTGAGCCAATAAATTTCTGTTCATTATCAATTACCCAGTCTCAGATATTCTGTTACAGCAGAACAAAACAGACTAAGACACCCTTTGAATATACACTATCATCTAAAAGAAGTGAAGTCTTTTTCAAAGACATTGGCCATACCAAATATTTTTTCCCCTAGTCTCTAGCATAAGCTGCTTTCAAAGCATCCATTTCTTCTTATTCCCTGTTCCCCTTGTTTTGTATCTTGGTATTTCTTCTTAAGTCTTATGCTTCATTTTCCCCCACTGTTTTTATTTATTTCGATAGTTTTCTGTTTATTCATCTTTAAATGAGGTGACATTCATCCAAAACTAGTGTCTTTTAACCAAGTGGACCTGACAAAGTGGACTTGACTTCATTCTCACTCTGCTTCTGTTCTGGAGGAGCTGAACCCCCTATTCAGCTCTGCAGCTGGGTGAGAGTCTGATGTGCATGGCTCCTTGCCCAGTCCTCATCTGTGGAGCTCTTTTGGCTGAAATGTGATGATCCCCTCTGCTACCATCTGTTTCTAAAATTCCTAACAGACACTCATATTGATCTTCCTATTGCTTTCAAATATTTTCATTGGTAGGAAACATACATCCCAGGTTACATATATTCCAGGTTACAATTTTTTATCTGGGACCAGGCTGCCTGTTCATTTTCTGTCCTGCTAATTTCCTAACTGGATGGTTAGAGCTATTAATGAGTATAAGAAAACAACATTCTAGCTTCTTCAAAAGTAACATTTTCTTTTTGGAGCAAACTACAAAACAGGGACAAAGATACTTCATACTTTCACACAAACAAAAAAAGGATGGAGCACTGTTAAGATTTTCATTCCAGTTATTTTAAAATATGGACAAATATTCTACATACATATTTGCATAAGTAAAAATCTTTTTATCTAATACATATAAAATTCCTCCTAGGATTTTTGGTGCTGTTAATTGCTACTAGTTTTTAGTATGCTTTAGCTTTGTCTTTTTGAAGACTTTATATATAATTTATTGTCAGGTAAGGAGAGGCTGCAATACCAGACATACACTATCTTAAAGCAGAAAATTCTTGCTAACTGAATTTCGTAAAATTACTACAAAAAACTTGTAAAATCTAGATTTTTAACTCTTAAAAGTATTCCACATATAAATAGTTCCCAGACATACCTGTGGAAGCATAGCAACATAAATGAGGCTACTGATTCCCCTTTAAATATGAAAACTATTCCTAAAGTATATATTCAATCCAAGTATTATTTTATCTTTTAAGTTTTCTAAAACTATTTTTTATTTCTACTTTTAAGAAGATTTAACTGCATTAAAGTGAAATTAATTTGTAATGTAAGATTTAATGTCAATAGTTTATCAGCTCTCATAGTATCATGAACTTTACCTCTAGGTATGGCAGTTTACTTCATCAAATACTCATAGCTTTCCAATAGTGCATTCAGCCATAAAAATAATACATTTAGATAGCTACAATTAGCTACAGTCTCTTATTTTTACTAAGCAATATTATTCATTCTCGAGTATATTTTTGTTAGCGTTCTGAAACATCCTTCATCATCAAAAGTGGCCGCCCAAACTCAAGGCCAACTAGACAGGCCATAAAATAACACCTCTAGACAGATTTACACCACCAATACTTATATAGATTACCCAGTAATAATGTACTGTTATATGTTTTTTATATTTATGTGTAGTATATAACATCTTACCTCAGCACTTATTTAAATTGTTGGATCATAACGGCTTTATTTTACCAGCAAGAAGAGACTCAAGCGCTTCCCTAAAGATATACATTTCTAGATTAAATGGCTCATTCTGTAATGTGAATATATATGCTGCTTTCAGAAAATGTCCACAGAACTACTTGAGAAGTCTGTTAAAATGCAGATTCCCATGCTCTCTGGATGTAGGGTTAGAAATCTGCATTTTAAAAAAAGTTCTTGGGTAATTCTTTACTCAAGGAAGTTTGAGAATCATTGCTCTAATGCACTAAAACAGAAAAATTATGGACTGAAAAGCTAACTTTGAGAAACAAGGAAGGCTCTGATTTTACTTAACAATCTCCTTCTAAGAGACTTCAGATAAACAACCAAGATCAAACTTCAGTTAGCACTTATTTTATCTGAAATTATCAGTTTGGTAAAATAGTCCCAGAGTTCTAGTAACCTAAGTTGCTAGAACTTAGATCGACTCATATTATCTAGGCAGTTTCGTGTGGAAATGCAGTGAACCATTTACAAAAGCAACACTTCCCTAGAGGATTCCCCAGATCAACTAACAAAAGACACACATTCTGATTGTAGCATATATTTCAACTACCAGTGAGAAAACTATAATCAGATGTCAACCATTTTGCTAATTCTCATGGTAGTTTTGCTTTTCTGTCATTAATAACATTCTAAGTATCAGCCTTGAAACTCAGTGGTCATTCTCTTAGGTAACCTTGCTAAAAAGTTATCTGAGAGTGTTACCTCAGGCATGTTATAAAGTTGTTTCTAATACCACAATCAAACAGCCAGACCCAATTCTGGTGCAATCAGCCTCCCACATCAAGGAACTGAAATAAAATATTTCTGCTGAGGCAGCAACAACCTTTCAGCTTAACAGTGAAAAACTGCCAACAGTGATTTGTTCATTACAGTAAGACTCCCAGCTGGTCTACAGACATTTAGAAGCCAAATAGGATTCCACCAGAAGAGAAATTTTGGAGCAGCTTCTGATCTTCATTTGATGCTCCTGAACACTATATATTTAGTAGCCATTAACTACATTGCTAATAGACTTGTTTTAAACTATCTGTAACATTTAGTCTATGTATATGTAATTTAAAATTGGCTCACAATTAGTTTATTTTCAATAAGCATTCGTGTGTGTATGTGTATGTGTGTATGACAAATAAGGTTAAAAACAACTCTGCTTATGTTTCCATAAAATTTCACCAAGATGAGAAGCATCTTTTACCTTTATTTTAAAGGTATTAGTGAAAAATTATTAAACAATTTAAAAATAAAAAGTAAATGAGTTATATATGCAAAAATACAGTACTTAAATTGGGAGGAGATTGTTTTTTGACCAATTATTATTACAATTAGAATTTTTTTAATCCACAAGATGGATTAAATGATTTAAAACTATTAAATTATTCAGAGACAATTTTTATATTCTCTTAAACATCTTCAACTACTATGATTAGTTGTGATTGTATTAAAGTTACCTATTTGTTAGAGATGTTTTAGCTTCCAGTTTCGTTAGCTCCTACATAGGCCACTGAGTATGCTTAAGCATTCTATTATTCAAAACAGTAATTATTTGGGTAGATATATTCACTCTCAGCCAACTTGGGAGGATAACATTTTTTAAAAAGAGGAGAGAAAGATGTCATAATTCAGAAGTTACCAAAAGCACTGTACCTTGCACTGTTAGGAAAACTGAAGCAGCTGATGACCCGCCTTCACTAGAAACCATACAATGATACTCTCCAGCATCGTTGAATTTCACACTCTTTAGCTCCAATGACAGATTAGCCAAGGTCCTAATTCTTGCTGGCTCTGCCAATCTGGCATCTTTGTCGTTCCTCTGCCAGGTTAGATTGTAATCCACTGCGCTGATGACAAGACATGTTAAAACTGCTCTCTCTCCAGGTGTGACTGTAAGATTGTTAGGCACTTGGATGACTGGAGGGGGCTCTGTGTGAAATCAGAAAATTCAAATCAAGACACCTAAAAGCCATTTTGCTCACTTACAGATGTGATTTAAAAACACAATAAATATGAATATCCAGTAGGAAAGATGCAGCACAACAGAACTTACTGATTAATGCATATGTCTATAAGCCCCACCACCCCCACAAATTACCACCTAAAGGATGCTTTAGGAAGTAGTGTACACACACACACACACACACACACACACACACACACACATATATATATACATCAAAGGATACTCAAGCCAAATCTATAAATTACGGACATGAGCGTCAAAGAGGCATGGCAAAAGACTATGACTTGACTGATTTAGGATTCTGAAAAGAGGCAAAGTTTTTATTGATGAAAGTAGCATTTGTGAACGTTTAAATTTTAAAAATATATATTTAGTGTTTTAAAGAAAATAGTACACAAAGGATAGTAGACATGAAAACGACAGTATCATCTTTAAGTGGGGTTACAGTCTCATTAAGAAGACACAGGACAACAGAAGAGTAAGATAAATGTTCTAGCAGAAATGGGGAACAATTTGATCTAGGAAGTTCAGGTGAACAGTAGAAACGGACCATTAATAAAATTGCACACATAGAGCCATATACACAAAAGGCATCGAGTGATGCATGTGTTTCAGATAGGGTCAAAGGCCAATTAGTAATTAACTATTTAACCAATATTTCTGTTGCTCTAGTTAGCAGGTTCTTTTTATTATTCTACTTTAAGTTCCGGGATACATGTGTGGAACGTTCAAATTTGTTATGAGGTATACGTGTACCTCGGTGGTTTGCTGCACCTATTGACCCATCCTCTGAGTTCTCTCCCCTTGCCCCCACCCACCAACAGGCCCTGGTGTGTGATGATCCCCTCCCTGTGTCCATGTGTTCTCATTGTTCACTTCCGACTTATGAGTGAGAACATGCAATGTTTGGTTTTCTGTTTGTTCCTCTGTTAGCTCTAGTTAGTCTTGAGAGTGAATCTAAATTCTCTCTCCAAAGTTCTCTCTGCTCAAATGCTTTAAAATGACCTCCTATAACAATACATTATAAATAATGCAGCAATAAAAACTGCAGTGATCTATGCTAGCTAGAAATTTAGGTGTCTGTTTTAGTTTCATATGAAAGTGTGTCAAATATTCAAGGTCAAACTTTATCCTTGGGATATTTAAAACTATATATGAGTGCAGATTAATATCATAAGCCTAGAATGAAGACTGGAAATAAATCTACCAAAACTATAGCAGTTATCTGTGAGTGATACAATATGTGTGTTTTCCATATTTTCTGTTAATTTATCATTGTCTTCCAAACTTTTTCTAAGTAGTACATGCTAATTTAAATTATAAAAGTTTTATTATTTTGTTTTTTTTTAAATCTCTTATGAAAATAGCTGGTGAATCCATTGGAAAGAATACATGACAAAGTTAGGAAGCTTTGACTGGAGTTTGGCTAGGGTTCACAGATAAAATACAGGACACTTTGTTAAATCTGAATATCAGATACAAATAAAATAATATTTTAGTATAAGTACGCATTGTGCAATATTTGGGTCACACATATGTGAATTCAATATATATATTTTTTTGAGACAGGGTTTCACCATGTTGGCCAGGATGGTCTCCATCTCCTGACCTCATGATCCACCTGCCTTGGCCTCCCAAAGTGCTGGGATTATAGGCATGAGCCATCGTGCCCAGCCACATATGTGATATTCAAATTTAACTGGGCATCCTGTGTTTTTATTTGCTAAATTTGGTAATAATAGACCACCTAGTTCTACCCCTAATTAGTTGTGTGACTTTAGATAAGCCAATTTAGTGATATTAATAGTTTAGTTTTTCTGTCTGAAAAATAATATGATTAATTTGTCATAGACTCCCTCTTGCTCTCAGATCCTATGAAGCAAACATGCTGAAGGTTAGACTCCCCTTTGCAGTGCAACCCACATCCAATCACTTCTTTATGAAAGAAGAAAGACGCAGCTTTCCTGGCTCCATTCAGGGCCCTCCCAGCTCCAGAGCTGCCTGTAGGCCCTTGCTGCAACTGCAGCACAGCTCATTTCTTCCACTTCCCTCACTCTCTTACAGGTGCTTTCCCCTAGAGAACTCTCCAAAACCCTCTTGCATGCAAACTCCACCTCAGATTCTACTTCCTCTTCAAATATAAATTCAAACAAGTAAATGCCAACTTTCTAATAACATACATGAGCAGATGAGATTTGAAATAACGGCATATGACTCTACTGCATAAATACCTTAAGACAATAAAAATTATACACATTGACATATTTAGGCATATGTGAATACATTTGGTAGGAATAGGGGAGTGACTAGGAAGAATTACAGCAGTTTGTGAAGGAAGCCAAGATTATAGATTATCAGAAATAACCTGCTCTAGGAGTACAAAGGGCAACCATTCCTGAGCGAAAGCATGACTGAGGGTAGGATTAGGGTAGCAGAAAGGAAGCCTCAATAATGAGGGAGGAAAGGTGACAAGCGTAGACTTGGGACATTAAGTAAAGACTGTGAGACTGAGAAGTAGGAGGCCTGGAATCTACATCTTACTACCTATCTACCCATTTGATCATAAATGGTCACTTGCTGTCTCTGGGTTCTGTTTCTTTAGCTATAAAATGAAAAGGTGGTGTAAGATTATTTCCAGATCTTATCCTTTCTAAAAGAGTATCCTGTAATTATAATTTAAGGTTTCCTGTCACTGACATGCCCTTGACAAGTTTTCTCTCTTCAGAATTTTACCTAAACTCAGAATTTTAGGGGTGTGTGTGTGTGTGTGTGTGTGTGTTGTGTGAGGGTCATTGTGTTAGGAAAAATATTCCCAGTACAGACAATAATTATAACTTTGTAATAGTATCAAACTAAACTACCAAATATAGTTTGAAAAGAATGAGGTTTTCGTGCTTCTGCAGTTTCGTTCATTAGATTCTATGTGTTTATATTCAATAAAAGAGAAGAACAATGCTTTCTACACCTGTCGTGCATTTAAAACAATCAATAAGCCAATACTCAACATTTCACATGAATCAAAAGTCCTTCAACAAGTCAAGCAGAAAAAAAGTGCTGACAAAAATTGAGGGGACATATTGGTAGAACTTGGGGCTTTACTTGAAACCACTCTTGGGTGTTCCTTGACTTTATAAATTAATATCCATAATGGCACGAGAATATCACTATTCAACAATGCTTTGTTTCCTAATACCCCTTTAAAAACTATAAAGATCTAATTATCCTGTGAATTTGCACCTGATTCCAGTGTGCTGATAACTAGTTACACTTGGGTGGCTGAGCTGGGACCTCAGCCTAGGCTAAGGGAAATTCAGAAGTGGGTGGAGCTTAAAGGCTGGTGCATTAGGCAACAGCTAATCAAGAAAAAAAAAATGCCCACTCTTTCAAGTCGAAAGGGGCACTCACTTGTGACTTTGCCATTACCATCAATATTTCTGCCCTTTTCTTTTTTAATTGACTGAGTGGGAAACAATTCTTGAAAATCAGCTCTGGCACAGTACAATTCCTAGTTATTCCTTTGCCTTCCTGGTGCAGATTACAGATGGCTACTAGAAGGGCATGTGTAGAATACACATATGGAACACTCCTGACACTGAGCCAAATTCATGACAGTCAGTTCACAAGCTCTTCCTGGCACTTCCCAGTTATTTATGCAAGATGTCTGAATCAACTCACTCAAAACTCTTTCTCTGTTGTCCTTCTCTAAATTAGTATTGCTGGGAAAAATATTCAAGTGTTCAAGTGTTTGTTTTCCCAGGAGCTGAGGAATGTTGACATGACTCCAGTGCTTTTCATAATTACTGGACATGAACAAATGAATACTTCGTGATGTATGTCAACTTGCTAAATTGTTTCAGAAGACAAACTTTATTTTTCTATCAGTAAGAGAATACAAATAGTTTCACTGCAAGAAGAACATGCTTATCTGACTTGCATGCTTCTGCTTTAAGTTCACCTTGAACTTACTGATAGCAAACAACATATCCTAGACTTATAAATATATGATATACCTATAATTATAAGCTTCATTTGTCTTAAATTGTCTGAAGAAAATGCATACCAGTACTAAAAGCAAATACAGACATTGCAATAAATGCAACAGTAGCTATATTTAGGTCAGAATAGGTTACAGTTAAACACATAGCAACACTACTCCACAAAGCAGGTAGAAAATCATTCAGCCAAAGTTTCTAATTATAGATAAATGCTGAGTAAGTGGCTTAATCCTGATCACTGATTATAAATGGTAGTCTTTTTTTTCCCCTAAGAATTATGTAATATGAGAGAAAAAATTATTTTTAATGTATTTTACCTTTTGAAATAACATGAACTATATCTCCCATCTGTTCATAGGCAACATACAATCTGAATGTAAAATAATTAACATTACTTCTTCCCTTCTTAGAGCCAATATTGTGGCCACTGAGGCCCTGTGTTCTTAAAATGTGATCATTTTCATTATTATTTTCAATTAAAATGTCTGAATCCATTCATAAACACACTCTCCTCATTATGAACACAGAAGAGGAAGAGGGAAAGTTTAACCTTGTTTTGATCAGAACAGATCCTTCACTTAAACTTTATTTTCTCACAGGAAGATGCTATATGATCATTTCAAAAACTATTCATTAATCCTTGACAATGATAATAACAATAATAATCACT
This sequence comes from Cacajao melanocephalus, assembly GCA_963573385.1. Lineage (NCBI taxonomy): Eukaryota > Metazoa > Chordata > Mammalia > Primates > Pitheciidae > Cacajao > Cacajao melanocephalus. Next base: position 83,994 of record CAUYLG010003136.1, on the reverse strand, counting down.
AATATCTATTAAGTGCTTCTGTGTGGCAGGCTCTCTTCTAAAAGCTTTACATATATTACGTATCATTTAGTCCTCACAGTTTCCCCAAGAAACAGAGACCATTATTGTTATTATGCTTTTTTTATAGTTATGGAAACCAAGGTATTGAGTCCTTAAATAATTAGCCCAAGGAGGGTCATGTATCTGATATGTGGTAAAGCCAGGATTTGAGTTCACAATTCAGTGGAGAGACAGACAGTAATAAAATAATCACAAAGACAACTGTATACACACAAACTGGTTAACAAACATCCCATTTCCATAGCTGCATTAATACTCGGGCAACTGCAAAGAGATTAGTGGTAATTACCTGATACGTCAAAAAACGTCTGTGCCCGTCCAGTACCTGCACTGCTGACAGCGATGCATTCATAGAAGCCTTCGTCAGACAAAGTAACCTTTTCAATATCTAAGTTCACACTGGCAGATTCTCTGGAGGTAAGAAAATAGAAAACTGGTAGTTACTATAAAACAAGACCAAGCTGAAAGTAATGATCCACTATTTCTTTTGAAGGTTCATTCAAAAGAACAATGTAAATAAACTAAATTGATAAAATGCAGAGTTCTTTTTAACTGAAAATGACGTACCATTTATATTCTACCAGAAAATGAAGCTTTTCTACTCTGATCAAAAGATACAACATAAACAATAATTATAGAGATTGAAAATTTCTTTGAGAAACTATTTTGTGGCTATGTCAAAATATAAGATAACAGAGCTGGCTGGCAAAGAAATACTCATTAATCCCCTCTCCTATTTTTTCCAGTTTTTGGTCTCATCAGTAGGAATCTTAGATAAAGCAATTTAATCAGGCAATATACAAATTTAAGGTAAGAAACTGACTTTTTGATTCTAAGAAAATAAATTCCCCTTAACTTTCTTTTAGATAAGTTCCACAATGGGCGATAGGCCATATATCGTTCAACCTACATACACAATGAAAAATGAAAACAAATGATTGGTTTTATGGCTTTAAACTCTGTCATTTAGGTTAAAAAAAATCCTTTTACTGTATTATGTATTCATTCATTTAATAAAAATTTATTCTTTGTCCTCTAACACCGCTCAAATTATTTCTCATTTTCTGGAACTGTCTTAGTAATAGATATTTAATCTTTGTTTCAAAGAGCTCAATGATGTACAAAAATAGACATTATTCTGTTTTAAAGTATGGCTGAAATGTTAGAAATATCTTCATAATTTCTCTCTTGTATCATCTGCGGCTATTTATAATCTTAAAAAATCAAGATACAGATAAGGTAAAAAGCCCGCTGCAGTCAAGAGACCTTCCACTGAATTCTGGAAGTTATGTAAAATATAATACCTTATGGTGACATCTCCAGATCTCTCCCCATCCAAACACACCATACTTACCATCAAACAACCATGAAGAACATACTGAGCTCTCAATTCATATTTAGTACAACTAGGATTTGTAAGAGAAAGTTAAAACAGGTTTTTGTGCCTTAGGAAAGTAAGAAACACACAGCAAGGTCATTGTTCTATGTGTTTTAGTAGCTGAGAAAATTCACTTTGGTTAAATATTGCTTCCTTTCAATTCTGTAGGCACTACATGCCAGTGGTTCTTCTTGTCACTTTCAGAATAAAAGCAGACTATCACTTGACTCCATACCATGCTAATCATATAAGCTGTATCTTCAACGCTTAACAGGAGTATACTAAGCACAAGTTTGTAAATGTCATCATCTAGGAGGTACTGGTAAGTTTCAGGAAGGTAGGGGTTTGGAATAGGTATGTCCTTGGTGTTTTCTTCAGTGCCTACTTAAAAGCTGAGCATATATTACTATTCACAAAAACAGACTGATGGAAATTTTAGAACAGAAACTGACAGTTCTTTGAGTCCTAAATCCCTCTTTTTAAAAATAAGAAAGTCAAGATATAGAAAGGACAAGTAATTTGTTCAAAGGCATACAACCAGTTTACTAAACGTTTGAAGAATGTTCTTTACAGTTATTCTTGTTCCTTTCTTGATTATGAAATGTTACATGAAAATAATTCTCTTTTTCATGGAGCTTTCTCAGTTGACATTAAGCACTATATAGACATAATAAAAAAGTTTTGAAGGGTAAACTTTGGAATAGGGAAAAGAACATGTCAAATAAAAATGCAACCTGCTGCTAATGCAAACGGATTCTCTCTTACATCCCCTGGTGACCAAAGTGACTGACACAAACAAACATTAACTCACATGTTTCATGTTATTAGGAAATCTAGGGCAGGGACATGAGAGTGAATCAGGATTAGAATATCAGTCTATCATCACTCATGCCTAATTTTGTCTCTAACTTCTCACATCCAAAGAGCTTAATACATGTCAGCAAAGCATGTCATATCTCTGGGCCACAGAGCTGGAAAAATGAGAAAAAGAATTCTTGTGGCTTACCTCCCAGGAATTGTGTGGAATAAATGAATTAATGTTTCTAAAGAATCTCAAGTATCTTTGAAAAATGTTACTATTTAAACATAAAACAGAATTACTTGATTTCACCAGCTAGTTATGTAGCTTCATCATTTCATATCCTGGTCAATTATGTTGCCAGTTATTAAATACACAGCTAAGTAAATCATTAAGATATATTATGTAAGAGGCAGGAAATAATACAGTTTAATCTCTAAAGAATAGAAAATTTTCTAGCTATGATGAACATTCCTGCCATAAATTTTTGATTAAAATGACTCCCCATAAAGCAACTGTACAAGCTGAGACTGTCAAACATTTAACATCTAATGGAAGTTATGTTGATATTAAATTAACAGTATAACAGTCTGGTAAAAAAAATTCCTAGAGATTTTCCCAAAATGTTGTTTGTTTCATATTAAGTTATAATGCAACATTTTCCAGAAATCATTTCTCTCCAGTTTTCAAAGTCTACTTAGTTTTTAATCATTAAATTACTTATATTTGTCTCAAAAAGTTACCCAACTTCACAAGGAAAAGTTGGTGCCCTCTAGCCCACTCCTGCTGATTGTTATATGCAGGAGCCACACCTGCTGTGGCCTATCTGTGACCCCACCTGCAGCACAGACCACACCTCTCTGAACTTCTCTGCTACCCTACTCCTCCTGGCTCAATGCGCTTCAGCCAGACTGGCCTTCTTCCGTCTGTCTTGCTCATGTGCCCAGTCCACTCCAGACTTCACGCATTTGCACTTGCTCTTCCTGGTGTTAGAACACTCTTCTCTGGATACCTTACCGATCATCTTTCTTGCTGTTTTTATATCTTCGCTCCAATGCTCCTTACTCTGAATTTTAAGATTTCAAATTGGTCAATGCTACATGCATTCTGCCTATCACCATTGTTCATCCCAACTAACGTGCTCTACTTTCTGCCAAAACGCTTACCAGATTCACTTATCATAACACTTTAAATCAGATTCAGAATTTTACCATGGAGCCAATAAAGCTAAAGCTTCAGGACCTCTCATTTGCAAGGTCTCTTTCCAAGATCTTGTACTTAATGTCATATTCATAATTCTGTATTTGTCTTAACAACAGACCCTCAAATTATAAAACATTCAGATTTTATAACATATGAGTCAACATTTGAATGTATTCCAGCATTTATTATATTATTATATTTATCATCTGTTTACTGTCTCCCTCTATGACAATATAAGCTCCACAAGGGCACAGATTTGTGTCCATCTTGTTCCCTGCTATATTCCAGACTATGAAACAAATCAGAATTTCCAGTGAAAAAGTACATTGCAATAATAATCTCTTTATATTTACATCTTTAATGCTATATCTTAGTACTGACAGAAACATGTACATACTTCAAATACTGGTCTACTCCAAGTGTAACTCCATTTCTGACAAAGCTCAAGGTGAAGGGCAAAAGACTGCCAACAGAGCAGGGGATTTGGCCTGGCTGCAGATAGTATCCTGGGGTTTTCTCAGGCATTGTAACTTTGGGAGCATCTAGGAAAAAAAAGAAAAACAAACAACCAAAAAAACATAAACAAGAAGGTCACAATGATGTTAAGTACTGCCTCTGAATCCATTCAAAAATCTTTATACTTTAATTACTTTTTCTATCTTTATTTGTTCAAAGCTGGTTGATTTCTGGATCTCTTTTGAGCCTCTTACTACAGTATTCATTGAATCTAAGACTCCTTTGTTTTTAAGACACGGTATGTTTTTGTACCACCAAGACAGAAAAAATACTACTAAATAAGTGATAATGTATCATCAACTCTAGAATATGTTTTTATTTCAAAAATATAAGAAGCCACATATCTCAGAATCAAATACATACGATAATTTTCCCAAAGTAAATGTAAAAAATGACTTTTAGGAATCCATCAGGTTTTGTAGCATTCAAATTAGGGGCTAAGCCAACTTTGAATGTTGTATATGAGGAAATATTGAGGTTGGTTCTATTCTTGCCACTCTATAACTATTAAACAACAGCTATAGAATTGTTCCTGAATTTCCCAAATCACTAACCTATGTATAAATGGTAAATGTTTGTCCCTTGACCTAATAGTACAATTTTAGAAAAAATCCTACATCTTTAACAGTCCATGGTTCAAGCTACAGTCCTAAAGATTGGGTCAGAGTTCAGTCATGAGCCTTGAAGAATAGCTCAAGTATAGCTAAGTTGAAATGCTACCTGTTGCTTCCAAATAATGTCTAATCTGTAATCTTCTCTCTAAATAGTAGCAAATGTACAATTAACTAGCTTACTAATCAACTAGACAAATAAAGGCAGTGATCATCATTTGTTTACAATGAACTACCATCTATAGAGCAGAAAGTTTCTGACAATTATATACAAACTTTTAGCCAATTTAAAGAGTTTAATCAAATATATGTGCTGGGCTTTTTTAGGGAGAAAGAGAGTACCAGAATTTTCCAGTTCCAGTTCTTACACTGACTAATCAAAATTCTCAGACCTGCAATCAGTGAGACTTAACATGAAACTTTGGATATGCTATTTAACGGTTAAGAAAAACTGTGTTACTTATATGTAAATGTCCATCAATTTGGTGGTGCAGTAATAATATGAGGATATTGTTTGTTATTTTATTATTTACTTACGGGACCATATCACCCCTTAAACTATCAGTATTCCAATGTTGAATAAAATGATGTCTTACCTGGGACAATACTAGAAAAGGAAACACTCGATACTCTCTGGAAGAGGTAATCATCCTTATCATAGCCTGTTACTTTGAGAAAGAAAGCTTCATTTGGTGGTATAAAGTCAGAAATATTCCATATGCCATAAGGTTTTCGATCTGGGTAATATTTAACAGGAATAGTCTTAAGAGAACTTCCTGAGATACTCAAAAGTTCAAGAAGATCTATTCTAGCTGGAGTGGAAATTCCAGAAGTATTGAGCAGCACATAGGTAGGTATTCCTACAATAGAAAGATTTTGTTATCATTTACAAGAAACATGCAATTGAAGTTATATATCAAATAAGTATTTGCATGATAATAACATGTGAGTACCATAAGGATGTCCTACAAATTCTGGGTCAATTGCAGAATTGTTTCTACATGAAAGACAGTTTATTCATGACCAGAGAGACTTAGGAAATTCTAAGAAATTACTTTTATAGTATTTTAACTACGTTCACATGCAGAAAAATTAGAATTGTGAAAATTGTTATATAATGTTTGATCACATGAGTACTTTTAAAGATAAATTTTGTATCCTTCCAGAAACTGCAGCAATAAAAATAAATGAAAATAACCTCCCCAAAATTTTAAGAGTTACAGTATAGTTAAGCTTCTTTTTAGCTAGAAAACTATAAATCTCAATGTATGAATAAAATAAAAGGAGGACAAGGTTTAAAAATCACTGATAATTTTATCTTTGAAATACAATATGTGACATACTAAATTTTTCAGCTGTATACACATATTTTACCTTGACAATAGGTAATTTATAGATTTTGGCTAGGAAAAAAATCTCAGGATCTTGGTTAGTAATTCTCATAATTTAGCAAGTGTAAGAATCAACTGGGGTGCTCACTAAAGTACATATTCCTGGGCCTTAACTTTCATGGTTCTAATTCAGGAGATCTAGAGTGGGGCCCGGGAATCTTAATTTGTAACAAGCACCCTGAGTGATCTTCACATCAGTGGTCTTGACATTATAGTTTGAGAAAGTGACTAGGCAAAGAGAACAGTCACATTTAAAGTTAAGCTTCTCAGTTTTATCAAATACAGACAGTCTGAGAAATATTTTTCATTTGGATATCTACTATGCCAACTCAAATTTGCACATACAAACCTTGCACTGGTCTGCTGACTGTTTTTTTGAAGTCCAGGGTAGGCTTTCGAGAAAAGCCAGCTCGGAAATCAATAGTACTGAGGCCAGTAATGCGAACAGAGTGCCTTCCACTGCTTGAGGTCTGAAAATGTTTAATGACAAACCTGGTCAGCAGTTGATCCAGTATGCTGGTCATACGCAACCCTCATCAGTATGGGAAACTGCACAATATTTAGTTAGGATGGACGTCCAAAAACTGAGGCTCTGATCTGGATGTTCTGAACATAGCTGTGAGTCTATATTTTAAATGCAAGTTTTGTAATACATACCCCATGGGGACAGCTCTAAAAAATGATTCACTAATATGTTTCACGCATAATGATAAAAGATACAAGTGTTTAGTCACTAGTGAATGGTCTTGAAATAGATCTGTAAAAGCTTCACGAGTGGTCGGGCATGGTGGCTCAAGCCTGTAATCCCAGCACTTTGGGAGGCCGAGGCGGGTGGATCACGAGGTCAAGAGATCGAGACCATCCTGGCCAACATGGTGAAACCCCGTCTCTACTAAAAATACAAAAATTAGCTGGGCATGGTGGCGTGTGCCCGTAGTCCCAGCTACTCGGGAGGCTGAGGCAGGAGAATCGCTTGAACCCAGGAGGCGGAGGTTGCAGTGAGCCGAGATTGTGCCACTACACTCCACCCTGGTGCCTGGCAACAAAGTGAGACTCTGTCTCAAAAAATAAAAAACCTCCATGAGGGTATGGATCTTTGTTTTAGTCACTATTAACATAGTAGATGTTTAGCAAATATTGAAATCTTCTCCCACAAATACATCCAGATTCAATTCTAGAAAATATTTACTTCTTGGCCTCTAGGACATTACAGCCAGTGCAAGCAACAGAGCTGACCATTTTCCAGATTTAGGCTACCTGACATCCTCAGCTCAGCAGTGTTCTAGAAAAGATACTCAGTGTTTCTTAAAAATGCAAAGTCCTTAGCTCCAGCCCAGATTTACTGAATCAGAATATTTGGTCAGAGCAGTCTAGGAATTTGCATTTCAAAAACCACCAAAACTTATCAACAAGAGTTCACCATTTTATTTTATTGCATAGATTACCAAGATTCTGTCTCAAAACCAGCAGTTAAGTAGAAGTAGCAGATGGGAGTGAAAGAAAAAAACTCACATGATAACACTAATGTACCAATTATCAGTCTCAAACTCAATACTCAGAAGGCACATGTTGAGGTATTACAGCAATAACAGAATGCATTGCAAGTATATGTATAAATTTTAATCTGGTAGACAGCAGATTTATGTACATATATTTTAATCTGGTAGACAGCCGTGTTTCACACCATGGTACCAGTGGGACACTTCCAGAGCTGTGTAAACTACCCAATATTCCTTGAATCACTACGACTCCTTGTTACACAGCAATGTGGAGAAGAAGGAAAAGCAGATCTGTCCCTGTTGGTACTATGTTTCTTCCTCATTGAGCAGAATCTCAAGAACTCAAGTACTAAAATGAAGGGGAGGAAGACGGAAAAAACACATCAGCATGAAAACTGTTGGGTATATTCTTAGCATAAATGATGTAGGTAGTTACTATGACTCATTTGCATAAAGGTTACAAAAGATTATATGTGTAAGTGTAGAGATCTTCGTACCACCCTTATTGCATTATTTCTCAATGAAAATGTGTTATAAATTCCACATAATAGATTAAAAAAGGAAACTATGGATCATGACTGAATTTTAAATCAGAGATTTCCTATAGGATTATATAAAACCTGGGTAATTCTAATGTCAACTTCTTTAGATAATATAGAGCTTTATTGAAGACACTATCACCTACTAAATTCATGTAAGTCAATTAGAATGCTTGATATTACAATGGGTTAATTTTTATTTATTCACTAACATCATATATTACTGTCAGTTGCTTTGCTCTTCAGAAAGTCCCTTATAATGAAACAGCTGTTGAGGTTACTGAAGGTAAATATGACACGTAATTTGCCAAATAACTGCTATCAAGTTCTAATCATCTGCCAAGTGTTCTGTGCATAAATCAACTAACAAAGGTGGTTTTAAAAAATGTGGTACTTAATAGCTGAGTGAAAAAAATAAAAATTATATGAATGTTTGAAAGTATGTTTTCCTCTATTACTAAATAACAGGTTAAAATAAAGTAGATTTGATGAACAGGGAGCCCCTTATAAATTATATAGAATTAATGTAATATAAATTAACTTTGATCCTTCAAAGACCACATCAAGTAATAAAGTATGCAAAAGTAAGAATATAGGTTTAGGTCGGGTGCAGTGGCTCACACCTGTAATCCCAGCACTTTGGGAGGCCAAGGCGGGCAGATCACGAGGTCAACAGATTGAGATCATCCTGGCCAACATGGTGAAACCTCATCTCTACTAAAAAAAAAAAATACAAAAACTAGCTGGGCATGGTGGTGCGTTCCTGTAATCCCAGGTACTCAGGAGCCTGAGGCAGGAGAATCACTTGAACCCGGGAGGTGGAGGTTGCAGTGAGCCAAGATCCCACCACTGCACTCCAGTCTGGTGACAGAGCGAGACTCTGTGTCAAAAAAAATTTTTTTAATAATTTAAAAAAAGAATACAGGTTTACTATTCTCTGAGCAATGCTAAAATATGAAGAATAATTAAGTTAAATAACAAACTATATTTCATGTGTCTATACTATACTGTAGACAGTAGGAATGTCTGCAATGAATTTAAAAGGGTTTATAAATAAAAGATATCTCCATGTGAGTCCATTTTTATATGTAATTAATTTCAACCCTGGGCTAAGGGTAATGGGAACAAAGAACATCCCAAATAAACTAACAGTATGGTTTAATATACAATAAAAAGGAAAAAACTGAGCTAATTTGCTTAAAGTTTTTAAAATAGTTTAGTATTAAAATAACCTCTGATGTTAATTCATGCATTTATTATTATTTAATTATTCTCTTAAAATAATTCTAATACTTGAACAGTATTTTAGAAACACTAAACATCACATTAAAATTTCTTCATGAGACAGTGCCAACAGTTTGATATCTATTAAAGTAAGCTATCATTTTCATCTCTTTCTTCTCTAAGCTCCCGTTAAAAAATATTAGCGTAATAGAAACAAACAGGCTTTATGTACAATGAGGGTAAAACCAACCAATACACGAAAGAGGGAAGAGAAAAAAGCATTAACGTGCACAAAATGCACACACTATATACATATATACATATATATATATATTCATGTATAAAAAGTTAAATTACACACACACATATATATATAAACTTATATATATATGTGTAACTTAATAAATTTATATATATAAATTTATATATATGTGTGTGTGTGTGTGTGTAACTTAACTTTTTATATAAATTCTCACTTTTAATCCTTACAAAAGTCCCTGTGAGGGAGTATTATCATCTTCACTTCATGAATCAGAGAGGTTAAGCGACTTGCTCAAAGTTAACAGATACAGCAGATGGCAAACCTTGGGTCTGAATTCAGTGAAGCTCCAGAAACAAAACTCTACAGCTACCCCACGCATTTCTCATGATGATCTCAATGAATTTAATTATGCTGGTTTGAGAAACATTGAAATATGCTGAACTGATTTACACAATAGAAGGAGAGTAATATGGAACTCCTGGGACTATCCAGAGGAAAGCAGCAGAGAAGTGTAATGGGGAAGCAAGGAGTTCCTGGCCAAAGAAAGAGTAGGAGGGCACAAGGTGCTTTACGACATAGCTCCCAAATCTACAGGTGAATCTACTAAACTCACAAAATGCTTGCTATTGATAGATTTCTTGTGATATTTTGAAGGGGCTGAGTTTTGCCCTGCATCAAAGTACGAAAGGTTCAAATCAATATACAAATAATCAGAAGGCAAGGAGACCATAAGCAAGAAAGCTTTCAGGAAACTGTGGGAGTGTTGGGAGACTTCGGATTCTCACGAGTTATGAACCTGATAAGGTTGGAGGAGAACTAAACGACATAAAGGTCTTCGAGGGGCAAAGAAAATTCAGCTAATTCTGTAACTGAGTCAAGCAAAGAGGTGGTCCAGCCATATTTCTTTCCCTTCCTTTCTCTTCCAAATTATTTTAGCCATTTTAGTAAATTGTCTATAAATGCAATAAAATTTTATATATATATATATATGTGTGTGTGTGTGTGTGTCTGTGTGTGTGTGATCAAATTAGTGAGGTCAAAATTACTGTCTTAATGGCTTTCTATTTGTTCTTTTGTATCATGTAGATTCAACCTGTGAGTTATATTAAAATTACAATATGGCTCCAAAAAGCACCTTTCCACCATAGAATATCTTGAAGTATTACTCCTGTAGAGTTACCCTAACCTCATGGCTTCTGTAGATAGGAGGAGGGAAATCTAGCAGCAGCATTCAGGCTCAGAGCTAGAAACTTTCTAGATACTAGACAGTGAACAGGATTTATCTGAGCTAGGAAGAGTTGTATTCCAAAGTCAATTTATTCATACAATTTCTAAACATACATAATGAGCCGCATTACTCCTCTGAATGAGTAGTATCATGTTCGTTAAGTTGTATAGGGGTCTGAGTCAGGAATGCACAGGCTGCTGCAACGTGAACAGATGTGAGGTAAGGTTTGGCAAAGATGAGGTTATACTAGATTGATTGGATTGAAGGATGCCTAAATAGCGGGTAAAGTGTTGTTTCTGGGTATGTCTGTGAGGGTGTTGCCAAAGGAGACTGACATTTGAGTCAGTGGACTAGGGGAGGAAGACCCACCCTCAATATGGGTGGGCACTATCCGGTCGGCTGCCAGCACGGCTAGAACAAAGCAGGTGGAAGAAGGTGGGATAAGCTGACTTGCTGAATCTTCTGGCTTTCATCATTCTCCCATGCTGGATGCTTCCCTCCATTCCTCCTGCCCTTGGACATCAGACTCCAGGTTCTTTGGCCTTTGGACTCTTGGACTTAAACCGGGGGTTTGGTAGGGGCCCTCAGGCCTTTGGCCACAGACTCAAGTCTTCACTGTTGGCTTCTCTGCTTTTGAGGTTTTGGGACTTGGACTGAGTCACTACTGGCTTCTTTCTTCCCCAGCTTGCAGATGGCCTGTTGCAGGATTTTGACTTGAGACTGAGTAAGCCAATTTTCCCTAATAAACTCCCTTTCATATATGCATATATCTTATTACTTCTGTCCCTCTGGAGAACCCTGACTAACACAGAGATATATACTGGCATCTGAAAGTTGTAAATAGATAGACTTGGCCTACAACATAGTAAGGGAAAAGAAGGAGCAGAGTGAACCAGAGTCCAGGTTTCTGAATTGGAATGAGACTAGCCGGACTGAAGGAGCAGGACAGGCTGAAGGACGATGGAACAAGCACCATGGAGAGCTCCAGTGGAAAATAACTTGCTCCTCTGAGATCTCAGCTCAGATCTTCCTGGTCAGCTCTGCCTTTACTTCTTAGTTTAAAGGCAAAGGCCTATTAAATGACTGCTGACACTGAAAGTCCCTTCAAGGAAGTAACTATTTCATATTCATCACCCACAGAATGTCACTCAGGAGGCACATGATTTTGTAGGTTTAATAAATGACATTAAAGCCATCCACACGCCTAGTGTTGATGCTTTTCCTTAGATTTTCCTCAGACCAGCTAATGCCATACTCATCAGGAATTCACTAAATATTTCTAGATGCATTATGCTAAGTATGTCCACATGTTATCTCTTAAAACCCTATTAAATCCAAAGATAATTTTATGGCACTGCAAAGAAACAGGCTCAAAAAAATGATATTTATCTAGGTTTAGACAGCAACTTAAATGGCAATTACTCCAAGCTCAATGTCTTTCTAAGGTACCTAAGTCTATGCATGGTATTTTAGAATAACAATTTCTGAGTAGATTTGGACCCCCATAGCACAGAAAACAATAACATTCTCCAGCTATTTCTTTGCCATTATACGTTTCTGAGTACCCCTTTAGTTAGGAAGAGTCACATCAGTGGGGTGTTAAAAAATTCTTCTCTAACAAAAAAAAAAACCCTAATTTTTGGCATTATTCAATTTCTGTGGTAAATATTCCCATCACAGTTGATTGCTAGCTCCCAACATGATGTCACTGAACACAAAGCAGCAAAGAGAAGTGTATCATTGACTCTCCATAATTCATTATGACTCAGCTCCAGTATACTATTAGGCCACAATAATAGCTTGGTTACTGGCTTAAAAAGGGAGTGAAATGTGTCACTTCTGGGATGAGACAGAGGTAATACAAATTTCTTTTTTTTTAATTTATTTATTCAATGCATATTCTCCAGGTTTTTTCCTCACTAAAGTAACTGAAGATGCTGCATGTTCTAAATTAAGGTAGAGCCTCCAACAGCTTGGGTTCCTGAGTGACTGTGAAGCAGAATACTCTGCCAGACCCCATGGAACACATAACATTAGTGAGGAATTAACCTTCTTGTACTAAGCGAGTGAGAATTCCTCCTAGCACTAAATGTGAAACCTTATCTTTTATAAATTGAATTAAAATTTGATTGATAGTGATGGTTTTTCTCTCACCAACAGAGTTTCAATGTTTTATAAAATAGCAAATGTGCCCAAAGTAAGACAAACACAAAAACAAAAGAAAAATGCAAGTGTATATGCATTTTTACTTTCTTTTAATACACATACACTTGCATTTTTACATATATTTACATATATTCAAAAGAATAACAACTAATCAACCTGTCAGAATTCATGCATCAACATTATTAGTAACAACTAATCCATGTGGCAGAAACTGCCGAAGCACTTTACCAATATCTTACTTGACCATGACATTATTTTCCCCCACTTTCCTCAGACTTAGAGAGGTTAAGTAATTTCTCTAAGAACAAAAAGACATTAAGTAATGATCTTGAATTCAAGTAGATAGCCACCTCTTTTCAAAGTATTTGCTCTTAAGTTTTAAATTCTTTACAAATTAAGGAATATGATGGTTTCAATAAAATATTGAAAACAAGACCTACTGTGAGCTAGGCATTGTGTCAAAGATATAACCTTGCCAGCTAGATTTAACTACCATTATTTTGTTGGGCATTATGCATTTGGAGAAATGTGTGACAAGGAAATGTATCTAAAACATACATTCTACTTAAATACACACACACACATGCACACATACATATGCACACACATATACATATCAATTTATATATACCTAAGTATATGTGTACCTCAATGTACACGTATCTTTTTTATAAAGGAAGCATTCTATTTGTTTGACAGTCTGATATTTACAGGCAAAAACGCTGGGACATTTTTCAGGAAAAATCTACTATAAAACACTACACTGACCCCAAACATCAATGCTACACCTAATCTATTTACTTACCACATTTGGTGTAGTATACAGGCTTATTCATAAGAGTCAGCAGGCAAGACTAATAGGAGGCCAGCATAATAATCTTCATGTGTGATCCTTTTAGACTTGAGGTTGATTTAATTATGATTACTAAACAACCTTATGCCACTTGAGTATGATTTCTAAAATATCCTTACCCCACAGAAAATGCATTAGTAGGCTCTGGATACCAACATAACTACCCAAAACCAAAATATTTCTACTAGTCTCAGAATCTCAGTGTAATCATGTGGTTGGGTACACACCCTTCTGTACTTGGGAGATTATCTAAAGACAGTTTATCCAAATGTACTTAGTAGAAACATACCCCAGGAGATATGTTAAATTAAATGATCACACTGATAATCCTAGACTAATAGAAACATTTGTACCACCTAAACCCATTGGGTGCTGACCATCATTTAATGTTTTTGCAGGGACTTTCCCTTAAAAAGCAGAGGACAAAATTTGGCTCAAGAGTTTTTGTGGTTACATTCAAATACTCTACGTATAGCTGCTGAATGGAAAAATCATATTGCTTCTCAGAAATAAGATCCATGAACTGTAGCTCTCCTACAAATGGAAATTTAGGAGCATAAAACAACCTTCTGTTCTGTTTTTAATAAAACTTTACAGTTATTTCTTTTTAACATGTTTTACCTGCATCAGAGGCAACCTAAAACATTATGTGAATTCTACAAATGAGTTGACTCATTATTTCTGCTTAGTAAAAGTGCCCCAAGATGGAACAGTAAAGTACTTACCAGAAAAAGACACAAAAGAAAAGAAACTGCCACTCTCTTAGCATTTTAAATTATAAACACATTAGTGTTACGTGCTAGCACCTCCACTATAGGCTAAGTAAACCAGTTCTTCTGCCTGCTTCCCTGGACATGCTCGGAATAAATGTATTAATTTTTATTCATAAATATTTATATAGTTCTTTCTCAAGCATTGTGGCATATACTAGTGGCAAAATCTGCTCCGTAGAAAAAGAGAGAGAATATGTACAGAAACAAAAACGATGTAAGGGAGAAATTAATCCAAAAGGGAAGTGCAGAAAAATTTCGCAGAAAGCCAGAGGGAAAAGAGCCTTTTAGAGAAAAAACAAAAAAAAATCTGACAGTTTGATGAAACTTTCGTCATTTGAGCTGAACCCTGTGGGATAGTTACAAGTTAAAATGCAAGGAAAGGCATAAGGAGAAGGAACAGCTTGAAAGAAAGCATGGGGTAAGAGAATGTGGTGGGGGAGAGAGACAGTACAAAATCATATTTGACAAGAATGTAAAGACAAGTGATAGAAGATAACTAGAAAGATTGGCCTGAGGCTCAATTGGGTGGTCCTTGAATACCATGGTAAGGTCAAGTAATAGATAGATCGTTCTCCATATTTGGGATAAAAACTGTTATGTGAAACATTCAGAAAGTCATTTTAATGATAGAGCAGGCCTTTTCCAGATAGTCGAGTGCATGGGAGATAGCACCGGGGATACACTATCTAATCTCAGACATTTCTCTTCTTGAGAAAGTGCACATGTAAAACATTTATCATTCATTAGACATCCAAAAGGGAAATCCAAAGTCAACAGCATATTTTATGTCAGCTGATTCAGTCCAGTTTCCTTTGCATCAACCTGATACATTCTTTTGGTATTTCACATAGAAGCAAAAGAAGTTTGTTATTTTTAAGTTTCATTATAATGCTTATTCTTTGTTTAGTTGTTGTTACCACTAATCCTACACTAGAAATGTAAATCAGAGCTGGAGGCTCTTTTGGTGAAAGCTAGATATAAATTTAAAACAAAATGATAATAGATACTGAGTCTTCTTATTGTTCCCTCAATTATAGGAGACTGAGCTTAGAGACTTGTCTAAACAGAGTTCTCATCACCTCATCACCTTATCAAAGGCTCTGCTCACTCATAGAACTAATCCTCATTACTTCTCTATACTAATTATCAATTAAAATGTGCTTAATGTCCATTAAGTAAGTAACACAGATCATGGCCAAGAGCAGTCAGTAAATGTTTACTGAATGGATTACTGAATGAATAGTTGTGTTAGGCACAAGCTAAAATAACAGTCATGCAATATCCCTCCTCTGGGCATGAGTTTTACTAGAGGAAATGCCACTGGTAGCAATCCAAATCACCTGGAAATAGGTTCAGGTACTGCCCAATAAATTGCTACTAACATAGAAGAATGGCCTCACATGCACATATTTCACAGTCCATAATGTATTACTTAAGGTCAATATTCACAAAGCAAGAAAAAATTACTCCGGTGGACATGCTAGCTCAAGACACTGCTGGCTAAGTCACGCTTAAATTAAAGTATTTGAGGGATGAAGAGACTCACACTTGTAATTTCTTCCTATTGTGGTCACAAAAAGTCAGACTCAATACTAGTGATATTTTTGGGAAGTTAGTCAAAATAACCATAACATACATTTGGCCACATTTTTAAAAATATCGTAGCAGCAAAACAATTCATCGTCAATCTAAGACCCTCAATAAATATCAGGCACTATGTGCAAGGAACTGGGTGGGAAAAAAACAGGCAGGTCGGGCCATTTCTGGTCCATTCATTAAGAAACTACCAGATTTTCTTTCATAGGCCTTTTCACCTATACCGTTATCTTATATCATCAACCTTGAAATAATCTATACAACAGTTTCTATTTTTCCCATAGAGCTGAATTCTGAGAATAAAAAACTAGTATCTTAGGATCTGAATGGAGTTGCAATGTAAATATTCATTCTTTAAACTGGGGATGTTAATGGAGCTATTCATTTAAAAAAACCTGGCATAAAAATGGCTCCTCAAGTTTCTACAGTATATTAGCTTCAATACTTTCACAGCAGCTCTGTAATTTGAATTATGATCCCAGTAATTCCATTTTTATATAGGAAAACAGACAATGAAAGAGAAAACAATGTACAGGATACCTTCATTTGAGTTCTTCCAGAAAGATTCTAGGGAAAGTTGTTTATCTGAGAGATGGAAGGAATGCTAATGGGAAGAGGGAAGATATACAGGAATGGGAATAGGCCCATAAAGGGTGTGTTTTTAAGCCTGTTTCCACAGTGGACACCTGGAGCTTATTCCTTCAGGTGCTAAAAAGCTGCTCCTGAGGAGTGTTAATTCCTCAGCAGAACCACCTTTCCGTATTCTAGAAAAAAACCTTTAAGACACAGAAATGCATATACTGGATTGCGAAGTAGGCCAGAGCACACTGCAAAACCTGAGAAACATGGGCAAGTCACTCAGAGCATCTGCCACAGTGGGACACACACATCATCTGCAGCAGAACTGGATCTCTGATTTATGGTATCTTGAATTTTAAGTGTATATATTTTTCCTCCATACTGCCAAAAGACAATGCTTTCTTAGAGGAAATACATACCACTTAAGATAAGTTTAGGATACAAATACCATACTGTGCTAAAGAAAACAATGAATAGACATCATCTACCAAATAAAAAAAAAACAACACGGCACTTGAATGCTTGCTTTGAAACAGAAATGATACTATTTCAGGTGTATCATATTAATTTAATTCTCAGCCCAATTCTGTAAAGTAAAGGACTGTGACTACCATCCCCACATGACAGAGGAGAAAAGCCACGTTCAGAGAAGTTCTGTTCCCCAGGCAGTACAGCTGTGAAGGGTTGATGTTAAGATTCAAACCCAGGCACTTACACAACAGAGCCTATGGCTCGAACCATTATTCTCTATTGGCTCCATCTCTGATTAATTTGTAAGCATGAGGTAGATAATAAAATAAATCCACAGATTTGATGACAGGAAAACTATCTGAGAATCTTAAGTGTATCATGTGGCAATGATGACGCTCATGGTCCTCAAACTCAAAACTACCAAATTCATGTGATCAAGACACCTTCTACAAACACACTATGTACACTGCGTTTTATTACAAGCACTCTCTATGATAGCAAGAGTATATGTTTAAAAAACCCATTGTGCATACTTCATGAAACATGCCAACTTCAAAATAAAATAATAAACAAACTTTGTGAAATAACATTACCTTCACTGTCCACATTCCAGCCTCCGGCTCTTTCACATTCACTACTTTGGCAGAGTTATGGATATTTAATAGCTCATTCAGGCCAAATCCCTTTCTTATCAGCTTCCCTGAAAGACAGACATAAAGATAACAAGCATAATCCTTCTCTCAGCTATGTATATTAGCTAATTTAACACTACATAAAACTAAGAGCATGATCAAATTTCAAATAACTCAGGCACATGTTTTACTCAAGTGTGCTGCAAACTAACCCCAAGAGGCTTTATTTTCTATTCTGTGGCTCAAATGAAAGGCATTCAATTTTCAGTAACTATGACCTGATTGACACTTATACCCATAGCTCAAAACATTATTTTATTTATTTCTAAAATATACCTAATTTTAGGGTTTCCAGGCATTGGAAGCTGAAATAACGGATTACTATTTGTTATGCTGATTTGATCATAAAATGAGAATAACAATTAGCAGACTGTAATCATATTTCTGAAGCCAACCTAGATAATAATGACTATGGCTACTGAAAATTATATGGAGTCACTAGAGACATTTAATAGTCCTTAAATAGATGGCAAACCCAGCAAACCAGAATAAATGTTGTTCTGGAGAGCACTCAAAGTATTACTAACACAAGAGCCCCAGGCATATCTTTGCACAAAGTGTAAAACCTTAACTGGTTTCCCACGAAGCACAGGAGAGGGCTTTTATCTGTCACAGGAATAATTAAAGGAGGCAGTGTAATGAAGTAGCATGATACCATCGCCTACTGACCTGACATTTATCTAAAGTGTCTAATAGCTGGAACTTAGAAAAGAGGAAAAACAAATTTGGAATTAAGCCACAGTTTAGTTATTCACTTCACTCTTGACTTTCCCATAGACTACTTCTCCAGTTATATAAAGAAATAAGTTAGCCTGTGGGCGGTGGCTCACGCCTAGAATGTCAGCACTTTGGAGGCTGAGGTAGGAGGATCACAAAGTCAGGAGTTCAAGACCAGCCTGACCAATATGGTGAAACCTCATCTCTACTAAAAATACAAAAATTAGTCAGGTGTGGTGGTGCCTGCCTGTAATCTCAACTACTCAGGAGGCTGAGGTAGGAGAATCACTTGAACCTGGGAGGCAGAGGTTGCAGTGCACTGAGATTATGCCACTGCACTTCAGCCTGAGCAACAGAGCGAGACTGTCTCAATAATAATAATAATAATAATAATAATGATAACAATAATGTTTTAAGTATCCTATATTTGAATCAAAAGTTTTACAATCATTGTATGCCCAATGACTTTTTAAAGTAGTAGAAACATAATGCAATGGGTACAGGTACTCTGAGTCGCCAGGTAGTGGAAAATATAAGTCTTTCCTAGGTAGCATGGATGTTACTGCAATAGAATGCTACTTCAACAGGAAAATCCATTTATAAAGTCAAACTTGTAGAAGTCTTGAGAAAGACATTGTACTTGTCTTGTAAATTTTAATGTGTTTGTGGCCTCTGAGAACAATTTCATAAGCTGTTTTCTTTTGGGAATTAGTTATTTTCTTCTAAGACAAATAAAGTAAGAAAATCAGTTATCCCCTTTCCTATTTATACAAAGAAAAAATATGCAACTAAAGCCACAGTGGAAATATAACTATTATGCAAATGTTGTTAAGTAAAAATATTTCTAAATGGAAATGTTAAGAAAAGATTAAATATTTCTGTCTTTACTAAATTGTAATTCAATTTAAATCTTATTGTAATTATCAACTAGCAATGGTACCAGACAAATGATATGGTTATAAGATATACTTAAGTAAGGAAGGAAAGTGAATTAAAAGTTCCTTTTACTAAGATATAAATTTGGTTTTTAACAAATATCTTCTGTAAAATTAAAACTTATCAAGAAAACAATAAAGTGGAAAATCACTTATTTTAAGAATTTTTTTGGTGCGAGTCATTTAAAAATAGTGTAAAACACTGAATTTGACAGAATAAGTTACTATAAAATATTTCCTTATATATAAAGAAAATATAGTTTCAGGTTTTATTTAAATTTTGAATCATTTAACTATAATTAATTTACTAAATCTGACCTGTTTAAATATGAGAAGTTTTACTCTTTCGAATCTCATGTTATTTCAACAATACTTAGTACTTTCAAAATGTTATGTTTTTTAATTACCTTCCTTAAGACATTTCTGAATTTATTGAATTTATTCATGAAGTTAGCATTAACTTGACACAAACAAGTGTGCAAAAAGTATTTTACCCTCTATGTATTTTGCATTTTATTATGTGACATTTGATATATCTCACCTAAAGGGCTGCGAATTTCAATCACTGGAGAAGGGCCACTCAATGACACAGTGACTTCTTTTAGGCTGGGATCAAAAGGAATTCTCCAAATATTTACCGCCTTTTCCAAATGATCTGTGGATAAGAGGTGAACTTTGGAGGCCTGTACTGCTTCTTCTACCCATTTTAATACCTGTAAGAGAAAAAGAGAAGTGTAAGTGATATCAGAAAACATTCACAGTTTTATACCATTGCTCTTTTAGGTGCTTTGGGTGATCAAATGATTCCAGCACATCCTGGACTGCTGTGAAATTTATTTGTTATTACTGAAGATAGAACTCTTTCTAACTCTGGTTACTGTAGAATTCAAAACAAAATGCCGGTTTAACCCATGTTCAAATTTCAAGCTTTCTATCTTGGACTAATATATTCATAATGAGACTACAGTATACAAAAGCAGTGAAGAGAAACATGCAGAGATATTACTATTTGCTATGTCTCAAGAGATAAGACCTCATTTAAAAATACAGTAGTGCTAACATGTACGATCCCTTTTTCCTCCATTCTTTCTTTCTGGATTTTATTTCTTCCAGATGCAATTTATAAAAGAAATCCACCTAGCAAATTATCAAATCCAATTTCAGTAAATTGAGCATATTAATTATTGTATTATACATTATAGTTATATATAATGTATTATAATATATTACAGCATACTAATTATAGAACTATAATTGCAATGTCACCAAAATAGTATATTTTATAATAAGGTGAATAAGTAATCATATAATGGGAAAGGTATTATATTATATTAAAGAGAATAGATATTTCAGGTTAGAATTTAATACCAAGTAGTGTATTCTTGAAAAACAGTCTTTAAAAAATTAAGAAATTGGGTTATAAAAAGGTGTTAATGCCTCAATGTGAACAAGAAAAACTTCAAATGCATAGAAAGTTTCTGTAGTAGCAAAGATAATTTTCCATTAGACAAATGGTATAATCTAGACAGGTACTCTTTGAATAACCTTATAATTTTAAATCATGATAACCTTTGACCCATCTCATCTTTCTCTGGTTTATGTATCCTTTAAGACTGCATATTACCATGAAAATTTTGTTTTGTAATTAGGCATAAGACACTGACAAGACCTGGATATTAAGGTATAGTCAAGCTATTAATGATAAACCAAAACATTTTTTGAAATTTCAGTGTAGGTGGTCACATTTCAAGTAACCAAGCAATAAATACTGCACAACATTTTTATTTTCTGTGAAAAGTATCATTTTATTTTTTTCCTTTTCTTTCCCCCTAAGGATAAGGGAAGCATCTAAGACTTATTATCACATAATTAACAACATGAAGCAATTACATTTATCATAAAATAAATGTTTATTGTTCAAGATACTTTTGCAGGTACTAAGTATCGATGACCACATTTTTAGTCATTAGAACTCGGATTTACTGAATGTTTTTGCATTTCTCATATATATTTTTCATAAAAATTCCTGTCCTCGCTCTAGTATCAAAAATCGTATCTCCTAGTTCTTTGTGTATCCAAAACTAAGTGTTGTGCTCTACACATGATAAAGGTGGGATATGTACTAATATCAATCAAATTGATCATAATGACACTGATGTTCTTATTAAATGAAAGAAATTCATAATACAAGAAATGCTTGTTGAAATAATGTGTGTAAAGTCCCCTCACAGTACCTCCACACAGTAATTCTACACCACAGTACTTTCACAGTACACATACTTACATGATCTTAGTTTTTTCTCTCCCCAGCTAAATTCCCTTCTTTTCCCTTAGTTGTTTTGGCCCTTGCTAAAAAGTGTTTCAGCAATGGTTTCATAAGCAAAGTATCTAACTATGAAAGACAGAAGAGTTTTCTGTAAATTAAAAAAAAAAAGAGGCAAATTGATACCAGAGAGAAGACAGAATCTGAGCAAAAACACCAAGACCGAGACAGGAGTACTCCAAATATGCTGGGAACATGAGTGACCACATCTGGCTGCAGTGAAGTGTTCAGATGAAAAAGAAGCAGAAGATGAGGCTGGAAGCCTGTGTCAGGAGCAGACAATGGATGGTCAGAAAGTCAGGCTATGACATTTGGATTTTATCCTAGAGATCCCAATGAAAATGACTAAGGGCTTCAAGCAGAGGAGTAACACATTGGAATGATATTTTACAAAGAAAAATTTGTAGTGTTATCACTGATAGATTGAGCAGAAAAACAAAATTTAATACAACTAATTACCTCATAAATCAAATGATGTATTTCCCCAAAATTTAACCTTACAAAGAATGTGGAATTTTACATATGAAATAAAACATATTTGTTTAAAGAAGCAGATGTCATTTTTGAAAAATGAGTTCTTAATGACCTATTATGCTTGAAGATAAGGATATGGATCACTCTGCTTATCAAATCTGTTCATATGACTAGAGACCAGACCGACTGTAACTAACATTGACAGTGTATAGAACACATATTTTAGTAATCAAAGTGTTGACATAAAATATGGCTGTAAGGGTCTAACTAAAAGAAAAAAAAAATAGAAAGGATTGTTGTTGGGCCTGAGAAAACATTTGATAAATTTAACTGACAATCAATAATTTTGAGTATAATGTCTGATACACAGACTGAAGAGGGCAAAGGAGAGAAATTAAACAAATGGACAGAACATCTGTTTTAAGGACAAGACATACAATGTGGTCATAACGATTCTCAATAGAAAAGAAGGAAAAAAAAATTAGAAAACAAGTACCACTAAGAATTATGAGACATTTCAAGTTTAATAATGAAATGAAATGGCATTAATAAAGATGGAAGTCATTTTTTACATACATCCTTTACTAAATTTATAGTCTATGTCTGGGTAGCTCCAAAAATATATCTTTCCTTTAAACCCAGTGCAGAGAGGTTATGATATATCGCTGGAAATCTATCTTGCTGTCTGTTAGCTACACATGAAAATCCCCAAGTCTTAAGTATTCATTGGAAAATGGAAGCCTTCCTAATCTGGTTGTATTTTTGTGAGGCAAGTGTGTTCAAATGGTACAGAATATCAGTGGGCTTTGGTTTACTCTTAATACTGCTTCCAATTCATCAACATTTATGAGGCTTTCACAAAGGGATTACCATGTATCATAATATTACATGTTGGGAAAGACACAGTGCAGACTTCTGTCAAGAGTCTCAAATCACTTTTTTCATCCACTTATAAGAAGAATCAAATTGAAAACAGATGTAACCCATTTTATTAGAAAATACAGATACTACCAATAGGTGAATAAAAGCATATCACTGCAAGCTACAGAATGTACCATAAGTGAGGTTTCTGGCCTCTCAGGGTGCCAGATAAAAGAAAATTAAAAATCTCTAATTGTCTAACTATGAGAAATGTTCTCATGAGATTAGAAATGATCTTCTATTATAAAGAAAAAAGAAGAAAATTAGAATAATGTGAGATCCTAAGAATTATGCATTTGTATCAACACAAAAGCTTTTTTAAATCCCTAGAGAACTGTTCATATAGTACATTAAAAGTTTTAATGTAAAAATGGTTCTCTGACAATTTATAACAGTTTATATCTACGAAGGGCCTCTGAGACCATAATCCACTTCCTTAATTTGATAGATGAGGAAACTGATATTTGAGAATTCTTGTACCTTTAAAACATCTAACAAAATGGATTCTGGCTCAATAGTTATATTTTTACATAAGTTCCTTGTGTACTCTCATAGTTTAAAGATTTTGCAGCCCATGAAATAACCAGTACTTAAAAATAGTCCATATATCCACTCAACTCAAATAAGATACAACAATAGTTTTAAAGCATAAAAGCAGCACACATTATTATGAATGATAAAACAATAGTATTTAGTTTTATCATTCATATACTTAAGTAGTATTCATACTACTTAATAGTATTAAGTTGGAATACTTAATACTTAGTTTTAAAGCATAAAAGCAGCACACATTATTATGAATGATAAAACAATAGTATTAAGTTTTATCATTCATATACTTAAGTAGTTTTATCATTCATATATTTAAGTAGTATTCATACTACTTAATAGTATTAAGTAGGAATACTTAAGTATTAAGTATTAATAGTATTAAGTTAATTTTTGCATACATATTCGTGAACAGAACTTGAAACATAGCTTTGCTTGGAAGAGCACTTCTTATGTAACGTATCACATCCAAATGAATTTCCCCAGGACATTCTTTGTCTTCCCGGCAAAGAAAGGGGAGGTATGGTGAGGTGTTCAATACTGTTTGGAATTATGCATTTATTTGCATTTTTGTGTTTGCTGTTGTTATTTATTATTCATCTTTCCTTCTAAATTGTAAGTTCCATGAGGGTAGAGACCATGGCTGATTTGTTCACTACTATAGTCCATGAACTTAGCACATGAAATACAGCAGATTCCTAATTAAATATGTGTGGGAGGAAGAGATAAAAGAACAAAGAAAGGGAAAAGAGAGAGATAAAATGGGAGGGAGGAAAGAATTTTATGTGAGGTCTTTACCTGGAGTTAAATGTGTGCTAAAAGGTAGTATTCTGGCCCTGTGTGCATTTGTGACAGTCCTTTCTCAGCACTGAATTTTCTGCATTGAAGCTGAAGAGAGTTCAAACCTGTATGCAGAGTTTTAAATGTGAGCATCAGGTTGTATTTAATTTTTATTTTATTTAGTTGGTTAGCTTAGGATTTTTAAATTCAAAGGAAAATTTCCCAGAATTAAACCAGGGGTTTTTAAGAAATGCAAAAACACATGCATTTTTCTCAGTCACATAGTATAGAGATTTTTCAAGCTCAGTGATGGTAGAAAGTTGATTAAGTGTAAATGCATCCACCTGATAAGTGAAGCCTAATCTAGAAAAAAAAAGTTGTGTATGCATGTTCTCACTCATAGGCGGGTGTTGAACAATGAGAACACATGGACGCAGAGAGGGGAGCATCACACACTGGTGTCTTTTGTATGGGGGCCTAAGGGAGGGACAGCAGGGGGTGGGGAGGTTGGGAGGGATAACATGGGGAGAAATGCCAGATATAGGTGAAGGGCGGGGGATGGAGGCAGCAAACCAACTTGTCACATGTGTACCTATGCCACAATTCTGCATGAATTGCACATGTACCCCAGAACCTAAAGTACAATTTAAAAAAAAATTATAAAATAAGCTCTTGGAAAAAAAAAAAACTTGTGTAAAATTAACACTAACACCAGCAAGCACACAGTAGTGATTATTACATGTTGGATACTTTTAAAAGCCTTACATTGATCTTCACAACTGCCATTTGCATAGGTACATAGCTACAATTATTTCCATTTTACAGATGAATAAAAATGAGTAATACATGCCAAAGTTCATAAGGCATACAACTAGTAAGGAGGCAGCACTTGCCTGCTGGTCCCATAATCTTGTCTTTCACATTCTATTTTCTGAGTTAGCATTAGGAAAAAAATGACAGTTTTCAAGAGTGAATCTGAAATAATAGCTACTGAAAAACAAAAATTCAATGCAGCTGTTTTTTTAATGAAATGGCATGCCAAACATAATGAATAGATTAGCTGTATATTCTTATCACTGTTTTGGCAGTAAATTGTTAAAAATTACACTATATAAAAATATTAAAGCTTTTGAATCTATATTGTGTTTGATATGAAAAAGACTCGCTGTATTTCCAAGACTGTTGTTTTGTAGTAAACCCTACATTATAGCAATAGCAGGCTTTACAAACCTCCGACCTGACTAAGAGAGATGCCCCTCTGGATAACCAGTAAAGCCTATCTCTCTGGGTTCAAATTCATTCCTATCCTGCAGTACAGAATAGAGCCCATGCTTCCAATTTTGCTTAGAAGTCACTAAGCATTTAATGAGCATCCAGGTGGGAATAAAAAGGAGGAAATCAGAGATCTGAGTATGACGTTCATTTGAGAGATCCAGGTCACTGATCTAACGGAATTTAAAGCCATGAATCCTCTTGCAGACCCTACCCACAAGAACTTAGACAAAGGAAGACATACATTAACCTGTGAAAATAAATATAAATATCAATATATAATGGCTCAGAAGAGAGCATGGGAGCAAGTGTCCCCTTGTTTTGATGGTAGGCAAATTTCAGATGATGATTTGCAATTTGTACATGTGCCTATAGATAGCAAACGCATCACTTGTGCCAACACAAGTGTTCTACACTTGCAAGCAGTTAGATTTCTCATGGTAGATAAATGAGCTGGCATTCAGATGTTATACAGCACTCCTCTGAGTTTGGTTAGTTCAAGTCTATTCCTGAGCACGGATCCACACAGAGGCTGACAAATCCAGTGTCATGGTTTGTAGATTTAGCAAATCCACCCAGAAATATTACCACTTGAGACGTTTCGAGAGGGTTTTCCCCTGATAATATCCATTTATATTACTCTTTGGGTGTTGTGTGCCTATTTAACTTGGAAAACTCTGCAGTGAGTTTTAACAATAGCAAGTGCTCATAAACAAGTGTGCCTGGTGATGTGTTGTACAGCCCATAAATGCTCATGCTAAAGGTAAACAAAATAAGAAATCATTTATAGGATTTTTAAAAAAAAGACTTTCTGCTAGAACTAAACTTTTACTCAGTTTATACAGAGAATATGGGTTGGAGGAGATAAGAAATTGGAATGGCATTAGAAAATCTGGGCTCAGTGGGAACTCTAGAGGGGATGTAACTCTCGATTTCAACTCAATGAGCACCCAAAACTTGTGTAAAACTTCCACACCTTCTACGTGATGAAAGTTTTATAATGCACAGCAGCTGAAAAAATAAAAGCACACTTTAGACATTTCTGAATGGTGAAATCATTCCTGCTAGTTATTTTAAAGTGTCAAGGTATATTGCATTAATTTATCTTCATAAAATTCTTGTGTCATAATTTCAATGTGTTACAAACAAGAGAGGAAATTCAGCTTGCCAGAAAAATATGCTTTATTTAAAAGAATACAAATATAGAAAATTAACTTTTATCATTCATGTCTCTCATTGAATTTTCTTTGTTTGCTTGGGTTTTTTGCTTGCTTATTTCACTTTTTTTTCCTTCTGCTAAATACCTGTCTATTTTAGAATGGCCAAATCTCAGTATTTAGTTGTCCCATTGAAACTCTTTCTAGTTTTAAAGAAAAAAGAAGTTCTAAAAATACATAGATACATATATTCATAAGCAAACATACATACATGTAGACATATGTATATACATACACACATGTGCCAGTTATGGTCTTATGTCTGGCTACCCTGAACACAGAACAAACTTCAAACCATGCTT
This sequence comes from Cacajao melanocephalus, assembly GCA_963573385.1. Classification (NCBI taxonomy): domain Eukaryota; kingdom Metazoa; phylum Chordata; class Mammalia; order Primates; family Pitheciidae; genus Cacajao; species Cacajao melanocephalus. Next base: position 56,664 of record CAUYLG010003136.1, on the reverse strand, counting down.
AGGCTCTCTACGAGTAACAAAAACAACCCCTAGTTAGGGAGGCACGTAAGCATTACTGATATTACAGGTTCCTAGCCCTGACTTTCTGCTCATGCATACCCTTTATTTGTTTACCTATCCATATAGGCATACAAACTCACACATTTAATACGGCATGCAGATATAGTACTTACCTAAAACACTATTGCACATATATTTGAAATGACTAACCTGGACTCCATGAATGGCTTCAGGGTCATAGATGAAATTCGTTAAATCATATGCAAAATTACATATATATTATATGTAGCGATATATAGACATGGGAGGAAAGGTCATAGGTTGGCCAGATTTTCATAGGGAGATGAAAGGGGAAGTTTAGAAAATGACTATGGTTAATAAATAAAAAATTAAGAGAAGAAGAAACTATGAGCTAAAGTACTATGAAGTACTAAAATAATTTTTAATTACTAAGAAAAGTAGATCTTTGTATGTTCTAATCTGCTCTCCTCACCCCCAACATAAACTGGAAAGACACTAAAATACAAGATTGTCTGGTTTATACATAACATGTAGAAATCCTATTAATCCCTTTTACTACACATAAAGGTTAGAAAAATCCTTCCCAAAAGACTTCAAGATATAGACCTCATTCCAAAGAACAATTTAGTCAGGTCTAGGATCTGGATCTTAGGCTTAGGCACTTAATTTCAACTAGGATTAGATCCATTTTGGGAAGAGAACTTATTCTTTGGTACAGATACATATGTATTGTGCCCAAAAGGCTTTTAATGTCAGTGAGGAAGAATCATGGACTATCCCACTGGCTTCTGAAGGCAAAGCTATTCTGGAAGTTAAAACATAACTGGATGATTGTTTTGATGGCTACCATTTAAACAGCACTTACATGCTAAGCTCCATGCTAAAAATGTTACAAATTTTACCTCATTCATTTTTTTTCTATATTCTATAAATATTCATATTTACTTTTTCAGTAAATTACAAATTTCTAGTAAGCATAAGACTCAAAAAAAAAAAAGGCACAGGACTCTCTCTAAACCCTATTCTCTTAACCACTGTAACATCATTAACATGGGGTGAATTTCTTTGTATGTCCATTACCCCTCATTTCTACATTTGAAAGAAACTTAGATTCCAACTGGCCCAGAAAAAGAAAGAAAAAAGAAGAAAATAAAAAGGGAAGAAGAAAGAGAGGAAGTGGGAAGAGAAGGAAACAAATACATTGTTAGATTTCTGAGCTGCTAAGGGCCTAGGTCATAATAATTTAAGGGTGATTCAACAGATTTCGAGTCTCATTTTGACTATGCAATTACCAAATTACGTCTTGGCTTAAGATGCAACCCCCATTTAGGATATAAATCTATTGTGCTGTCATGTGATTGTTAAGTTTAGAAATAATACAGATGAAGTGATTTAGATGCATTAAACATTTAATAGAACTTGCTTGATTAAATTAATTTCCTGACATAAGTCTTGGCTCCCTCACTTTGAGACAAAACTTGTATGGGAACTACCAGCATTTACCTTCATGACTTAACTGTTCTTATGCTTTCTGTTCATGTGCACTAATTCTGACTGACATACTCTTTAGATATTTTAATGTATTCAGTCAAGTTTTAGGCAAGTTTGATCAATTTCTGGGCCTTTCAGCCCTATTGACTTTTGTATATCCCCACTCTGATTATGTCTTGATCCTAAAGTGAAGTTTTCAAGATCTCATCATATTCTCTGTATTTCCAAATAACCTCCTAATAACTAATAATCTCTTCAAAACCAAGGAGTTTTAGGAAGTATACATTCAAATGCCATATAATAGAGCATATAAAGTGCATTGGATATGCAGATAAATTGGAGGATTTCAAAAGTCCAATCATTTCAGATGCTCCATGGGCATAAATGCTAGTGGCAATATATGCTTCAGGCAGTCAAAAAGATTAACCATCACTGTTGACAAAAATTATTGGGAAATACTTTATAGAGATGGTAAAAATGCAACATTATATGGCTTTTAAAATCTGGCACCATGCACAAAAATCTCACTAACTCTTTCCAGATCCCCTATAATCTTTATAAAGGATATTTCAATTTATATAACAACCTGGATTTTACTGTAACGTTAGCAATAATATAGGTGAATATTCAGCAGTTGCCAGACATCTTTAATAAATTACAGCAAAATTTTATTCACTCTCACAACTAAATCATCACTGCAGAGATGGTAGTTGGAAACAACTGTACAAATCTTAGAAATCATACGGAAGAAGAACAAGTAAAGCAAGAATCCAAATTTTGGAAGTAAATGAAAGCAATGGATTAAATCAGCGAAAGTCAGACTTATCAGCATACCAAAAGGTAATCTAGATACCTGAAAAAGGGAGAGTTTGAAAAGTAAAGAAGAAACAGAGGCAGGAGGACATTTTCAACATGTTGGGGAGCAGAGGAGGAAAAAACGAAGAGAAAAAGCATGCAACCCATTGGCCTCTTAGGGTCTTTGAAATAAATACTGCTTCTATTTATTTTAAAACTAATTATCACAATTATTAACAACTCAAGACTGAAACAGATGTATACCCTGAAAAGGGGTTTCATATTAAGTCAAAGAACATTTAAGTACGGTTTCACCAAATAGTGGGTTCTGTGCTAGATACACAAAGGTGACAAAGTATGTTCCCTGCCTATAGTAACTTACAATGCCAAATTAGAACACACATTCATTTGGGATTTGCCACCAGAAACTAGGATAACATCTCCTCTCTGTTTTACCACAGGCAAATGGTGTTTGTGAACAGGGAGACCGAACTCTGTATCTCCAACTGGAGGGCAGCAGAGAGAGGTCTAATAAAAAGATAACAGAACATTAATGTTCTCCAAAATGCCTTGTACTCGGTGACAAATCTGGATTTGTGGGCCTCAAGTTTACACAACTAGGGAGTCCTTAAGAAATTATAAATATAAAAGTAACTACAAAAAGAGTTACCTCAAGTGAGAAAATAGTTTACATAAATTTCAAATTGTTAAAAGCTGATAAATACTTCAAATCTCACAAAATCAAAAAATTAAGAACAATTTTGTTAACATCTGACAAGAGTCTATGGCATTTTTTTGCTGCATTTTTGGCTATATAATCTCTGAATATATATTACTATGACAAAAAAATTATAATATTTTCTACAGTAATAATAGATAATTTTTATTCTTGTCCAGGAAGCTTCAAAACTTTCAACTTCATATATAGGTATACTTGTGTTTGTAGTATTGATAGAAATTTGGATCCAAAAAAATAGTCAAGATCTCCCCGGTGTCACTGGACATTAAGAGACATGTACCAGGGGAGAAGTTGAAGTTGAAGTTGAAGGAGATAATGGTCTTATTACAGCTTAAATATGTTACTTCTGCAAAATTCCCCCTCAATTTGTAACTCTGTGAACACATTTCATTACATGTTTTAGAGCCTTGGAAGGGATCCACACAAAAGAAGGGCCCTGAGGCTTAAGTTTCGTTGCCATCACTCTAAACCTATATCCACTTCCATTCTTTGGATGACACATTCATTGCAACCCATTTACCACACCAATCAAATGGCAACCATCAATGTCAGATTTGTTTTTTAGCTGTCTAAAGACCAGTCAATAGTGACTTTCAGTATCTTCTTTGCTTTTCAGCAGCTGTAGATGCAATCACATTCTCAGACTAAATGTTGAGTAAATGAACAAGGGTCATTTAAAGTAACAGCCATTAGGTTCTACAAAATATCTAAAATGAGCTAAACTAGATATGTAGACCTCTCCACAGCAGGCTCTGTGGACCACCTTGCCATCAGAACACTTGCTTCTGAATTCCTTCCTGAGCTGAAATCTAGGACTTGTTGCTTGAATGCAGGATCTACAAAAGCATTCTGTGGATTAGGACCTGGATTCATTGAGACCCTGACCATCTGCCAAGTCCCCTACAAGCTAGGACCCATCTCCCTTAATGTATGTGGTACTTCTATTAAATGCTATCTTTCTAGTTAAAATAAAAAGTCTCCTTATAATCTAATCAGCATTGTTACTTTCGCTCTCAACAAATTTCCAAGCCTTCGTTCTTTTTCAGACAATAGACAGGATTCTGATTCCTGACTCTGGAAGTAATGGAGCGAACAGTTCGGGTCCCTCTTTCAACTTCCTGACTTGCTCCTCCCGGTGGGTAGTAAAGTGACTAACCTTAGTGAATCTATTGCTGCTTAACCAGGAGAAGAGTTACTGCTCACAGTGATTTTTGTCTCTGTCTCTCAGTAGGACCTAATTAACTTTTAGCCTCTCAGTCCCATCCATGTCCTGTTCCCTGTATTACATCCATAGGTGAAAGCCCCCTTTAAAGGGGGAGATCCACCACTTTCCAGCTTCAGTGCCTATATCTTGAATGTTGTTGGGTGAATATGAAATACCGTGTGAGAGAGAAGGTCCTTTCTAGTTTGCAATTCAGTTTTGCCATTAATACTATTATGATCCTTATGGAAAGAATTTTGCTCATTTCCTCCATTTTATAGGATCAGCTGGAAGAGTGGGTGGGGTGGATAAGTAATTAGTCTCCTGCAATCTTTAACATACAGAGGAAAAGTAAATGGATACATCAGTCTGGAGGGGAGCAGAGGGGGATCTTATCACTTAAGAGCTAGCTAACAATAGGAGAGAGAACATCCTTCAAGGGTCAGGAGTGGCTGAACTCTTTTAGGGGTTTATAGTCTAGTGGGGAAGACATGTAAATAAATAATAGAAAATGTATGTCAGGTATAAAGGCAAAGAAGATAGTCAAATCTGGTTTGTTTTCATCTGGAAAGATGATCAGGCATACTTGTGATTGAACACTGAAGAATGAGCAGGACCCAAATGGATGAGCAGAAGGAGAATACATGGGACAGAATAAATAACATGTCCGAAGGTGATATAATAAGCCATATCAGAAAAGATACTAGAGTGTGCCATGATACTGGTGTGTGTGTACGGTGGTAAGTGATGAGGGTAGGAAGAACTTGTTAGTATGTGGGAGTCCTCACATGCCGTGCTAGATGGCAGACCTTACCCTGAAGATCTATGGAAGTCACCGAAGGAGTTCAGAAACAGGATGTCACATCAAGCTTATATTTAAGGATCATACTGGAAGAATGTGGTGGAGGGATTTGGAGGGAAAGGCTGGAAGCAGAATGATCAATAATGTGGCAGTTAGAACAGACAAAAAATAAATGATCAATAATGTGGCAGTTAGAATAGGCAAAAAATAAATGATCAGTAATGTGGCAGTTAGAACAGACAAAAAATAAATGATCAATAATGTGGCAGTTAGAACAGACAAAAAATAAATGATCAATAATGTGGCAGTTAGAACAGGCAAAAAATAAATGATCAATAATGTGGCAGTTAGAACAGGCAAAAAATAAACGATCAATAATGTGGCAGTTAGAACAGGCAAAAAATAAACAATCAATAATGTGGCAGTTAGAACAGGCAAAAAATAAAGAAAACTAGTAAAGAAACAATGACAGTGGAAACGAAGAAAATAGATTCCAAAGATATCTTGGATTCAATGTCTCCGAGGTAGCAATTTAAACTGAGACATAAAAATAAGAAGAAAAAGTCTAGAATGACTCATTAGCTTGAGAAGCAAAAGAAATGATGATGCCATTTAACTATGACCAGAATTACAAAAGGAAAGTTGGTTCCAGAGGCATCACCTTAAAAAGTCAACACTTTGTCAATTAAAACAAAAAGGGAAAATTAAAACATCATCACTGTATATTTGAAATTTACTACAGACAAAATGTTATACTGATTATGGATGATGATATTTTTTAAAAACTAATAAGAAGGAAACTCTTAAGTTATAGTATACCTACAAATCAAATAATAAGTAAGCTCATTCATTTTGGATTCCTTCACAACAGAGGTTTGCAAAACTATTCTGTTAATGACAATTAGACCCATCTATGTATTAGAATGATTAGGAGAATCCCAGTTCCTTTACTGATTGTCTAACACTGAGATTCAGCTTGACCAAAGCTTTGAGGCATCAGTTCCAAGGATCGTATGCTTAGCACAAATTAAATATATTATTTTATCTTACATTTTTATTTTCAAATTTTGTACTTAATTTATCATAACTGTAATAAATGCAATGTAAAATAATCATAGAAAAAGATAACACATTATTGTACTACCTGCAAATAATTATCTTCAATATTTTGATCTTTCTTTCCATTCCATACGTATATGGGTATCCATGTGTGTGTTTTTGTGTGTTCTTACACACAGGTTTATCACACTATACTTATAATGTTTACGCTTCTTATTTCAATATGTACTTATTAATACTATGTGCTCACCCATCTAACAGACATCTGGAAATGCAAAAAATATTAAAAAGAGCTCATGTCCTGAAGCATATTTTAAAATTATTAAATGAGATTATAACAATATACTTAAGGTTGGAGTTAGGGAACAAACCAAATATAGCAATTTGTAAGTTATGAACTAATCAGTGTCTAGCTTGCCAAGGAAAAAGGCAAATCCTAACACTATGTGTTCTTTACCCAATGACAATGTAATAAAGGTCTTACAAAAGCTCGTTCAGTATGAGGATCTTAATATGTAATCCATCACTACCTGGTAGAACTCAGCACTTTGAGTTTACAGATCACAAAAGAAATATCTGGAAATTCGTCATGGTTCCATAAACTATTGCACTGATTCCTTGGTGATTTTCTAAGGCCTTGTTCTGTAAATGAAACATTGTGACAGACAACAGGGAATAGACCTTTCTCATTTCTGAGTCATAATTATTATTGTAATTCGCCACACACTCTGTGCAAACTTCTGGAATAAAATTTACTGAAGTCAGCACCTTTAATTTTAGAACAATTAAGAAATACAGCTTTATGATTCAGTAAGAGACCAAATATCTTGGCCTAAACATTCCTGAGTAGGAAAGAATATTGCCAAGAAAAATGACCACAGTATTGCTCTCAGCAATCACAGGATAAAGAAGTGAAATTATAGGATAATCATCTAATACTCAAAACCCATAAAATATCTTGGAACATACAAAAAATCAGTAAGAACTATTAATTCATTAGGGATTTAATGCGAAGATTTTAAACCACGGCTTTTACTAGTAACCTATATTTACAATAGATACTTGTAGCATCAGTGAGGCTTAAATGTTTTATTTCTAACTTTATTTTCCAGTAAACAATGCTAGTATTAATTGTAAATATGCATAAACAAAAAATAAATAATATTAATCTAAGGAAGTAATCAACATAATGTTAAGTCACCCAAACTCCCAGGAATTAGCATAACTAATTCTGTGACTCAGAAGTTAGGAGAGCCAAATAGATAACTCTGGAGACTAAATAAAATGGTCAGTTGATTTACACAAAGCCAAAAGTAATTGAGTAACTGTAGTTAAATATCAACAGAAAGATATTACCAGAAACTACCCAAACTACAGTGTCAGGAAAAAAGACAAAAATGAGTAATGGTAATAGCTTCAGTAATTATTTTCATGTGAATCCTATAGCTCAATCTAAAGTGCTTATCTTCTATAACTGTCAACATAGTTCTCAAACAAAATCCAAAAATTTTGTTGGAAGCTTTTAAAAATCTATACAAAAAATTAAATTAAATAATCATACAATACACATATACTAGAATGGCTAAAATGAAAAAGACAGAAAACACCAAATGTTGGTGCAGAGGTAGAACAGCCAGGATTCTTATACATTGCTGGTGGGAATATAAAGGGAAACAACTTTGGAAACAGGTTACCTGGCATCTGCTAAAGATGAACAAATCCATGCCTAATGATCCATCTTTCCCACTTCTAGATACATATCCAAGAAAAATTAGTACATTTGTATAACAAATGACATGTCCTAGAATGTTCAGAACAATGCTATTTGCATTAGATCAAAACTGGAAATTACTCATGTATACATTAACAGTGGAATGGAGAAACAGACTGTGGCACATTCATAAAATAGAATACTATACATCAATAAGATTGAACCATCTACAACTCCACGTAATGATGTGGCTGAATCTCACAAGCAGAATGTTGAACAAAAGAAGCCAGCCACTTAAGTGTACATGCTGTATGATTTCGTTTCTACAAAGGACACAACTTGCCAAACTAATCTATGTTTCTTGATGCCAGTATAATGATAAACCATGTGACCAGAAGATGGTATGAAGGACGGTTTTGTGGAGTCCTGGTAATGTACTGTTTCTTAGTCTGAGTGCTGGCTACCCAGGATATGTTGAGTTTGTGAAAATGTATTAAGCTGTGTGCTTATGTGCACTTTTCTATATGTATAAAATATTTCAATGAAAAGTTTGAAATAAAAGAAAAATAACAATAATACATAAAAGCACTTTTCTAACCAAGCATATTTCTTATATTTGTCAAGTTTAATTTAATTAAAATAGTTTCATTAATTGAATTAAAGAAGCTCAAGTACATATCTGATGCTGCAGGGTATTCTAAGGGAGTAAGATGGGGGAAAAAAAAGATTTTCATGGTAGCAAAATTTACAATAATGCTGGGCAATATACCAGACTCTCAGGAAACCATTAGAAAACAATAAATAATTGTTAATATAAATACGTTAATACAGTACGCACTGACCTTCCAATGCTTAAAAATACCACGAATTGTAAAATGCACCATTATTTTCTGTGCCAGTTAGAAAGGAAAGCACTTCCAATCAACCTATATAACATGCCACTGATTGTAAAATAAACTCCATTTAAGAGCTATTGAATTGTTTTATTGTTTAAAAAGTGCTACTTAGTATGGAAGAGAAAATGTGTCATAACACATAGTAAGTACTGCAGACTTATTAGGAAATCAGACTACGAAAGTGTACATATGGCAGGTGGACGCTAGTAGGACTCATATATTAAGAGGGACAAGATGGCCGTGGTGGCTCACGCCTGTAATCCCAGCACTTAGGGAGGCCGAGGCGGGAGGATCATGAGGTCAGAAGATCGGGACCATTCTGGCCAACATGGTGAAACCCTGTCTCTACTAAAAAAACAAAAATTAGCTGGGCGTGGTAGTGCCATGCCTGTAATCCCAGGTACTCGGGAGGCTGAGGCAGGAGAATCCCTTGAACCAGGGAGTCGGAGGTTGCAGTGAGCCAAGATTGCGTCACTGCACTCCAGCCTAGGGACGGGGCGAGATTCTGTCTAAAAACAAACAAACAAACAAACAAACAAAAAGAGGGACAAAAGATGGCCCTTGAAAGACGGAAAGGAAAGAAGTTAAAAGCTAGAAAGTGAAGTTATTTCAGGTTAAGGAAGCTTTAGAAACATTAAGTGCTGAGGCAGCAAAGTACCCAACACTGTGTGGGGGCAGACAGGAGACAGCCTAATTAGAGTGGAGAACGGAGTATTAGGAAATACCTGGAGATACATTTGGATAGCAAGGTGAGGCCAGATTATAGAAGGGCTGGAATTCCAACAAAAACTATTTGGACACCATTCAACTGGCAGTAGAATCGGTTTTTAGAACGGGGGCAGGGCGTGATCAAAGTGATACTTGAGGAAGCTTATCTTAGTGGACGGGATAGGGGAAAGTCAAAGAAAGAATAAATTATTGCAGTAATCCAGGTGTGAAGTGATGAAGACTTGGGCAAGAGAGCTGACGTTACAGTGCACTAAATAAAATGTTCCATAATATATCTTTGTGATACATTCCATATGTAAAACTAAATTTGATGTGGTAAACAACTTTTCTAAAAAAAAAAACTAGATGCTTTTTTATTAAACATTTAAGATGAGAAAATCTGAATACATATTTTTATCTATAAATATACTTAAATATACTTTGTGCAAGTAAGAGATGAATTTAAAAAGACTTATGATAAGAAACAAGGATCCCCAGCCTTTACAAAGGAGATGCATTCTAGCTTTATCTTCAAGTTTCTTAAGACCTAAAGGTTCTTAAACACCTAACCAAGGAATCTCTTAGGTATTTATCCACTTAACTATGTATGCTGGATGTTTACTTCATTTAAATTATACATGACTCTTAATCATTCAGCATAGACACAATTGGGCTTTTATTTTCTGCTGCCTGTTTCTCTGTTTCCACCCACTCCCATCTCTTCTTTTTTTCCTTCCACTAGAACATGCAATATAAAGACAGTAAGTGTTTAAAGTTCTGAGCCCTGCATGTTCTATTGGAAGAAAACTGTAACCAGAGCAGAAAAAAGAGAGAGATGGGGCAAAATCTGTAGTCTGCATAACTGAGTTAGGCAAATGATGTTTATCTGTCTTTAGACAGAATCTCAGGGACACAATAAGCATTTAGACACTTTTTAATTTAAAAAGGTAGATTTCCAATTGGTGAATCCTTATAGAATGACTACAAAACTGTAAAGAGACTACTTTTAAATTAAATTTGGTATCACATGCATGCCATGGAATCATTCCCTTGAGCCATAATACTATGAAAAGCACAGTATTACTGGCATAGCAAAAAAGACAACTGGAATCAATTTTTCCTTGGAAGTTTTATGGATTGCAGGGTAGATGACTGGCCGCCATCCCTCCTTTACTCAGGGTAATTACATGAGATAATGTGTCTGGCACTGGAAAATCAAATTATCTACTTCTCCAAAATCTTCTGATCCACCTAGTTATAGACATACAGTGATGTTTATAAATCTTAGTAACAGAGCAATAAGCAGTAAGCCTATACCTTAAGAAACCTAATTTAGAGGACCGGAGTACAGAAACATAGTCCCTTAGTATAGTGACATGCAGTGCAACCATACTACTGGTTTTGAGAAAAGGAAAAAAAAAAACTTCAGGAAATGAAAATAATGGGATTGTTCAGTTCTCTGCTATGATTCTCAATGGATATATGTTGCTTAATGATTTCCAAAAACCATATAATCATGGTCTTTATGTCTGTATTCCATTATACGAGCAAACTAGCTATTCTTACACTTCTTTGCATGAGTTTGTTTAAATATTATCTATCCTTTTCTATATAGTTTCTTTATGAAGTAACTTAGTAATGTATCTTAATTGTTAAGAATAATGAATAATGTGTTTCTAATATACTGAATTCTTAATTCCTTTAATAACTTTTGCTCCTCTGGAACTCTCTAACTTTTCACAGTTTTCATGACAAACAAGGACCACTACACAAGAAAAACATAAAATGACAGCATGTCCAAGAATGGCATTATAAACCATTCCTAAAGCTATATCAGTGGGATTTTCTTTTTAATTATTAATGTTCAACTTGATAACATTTTAAGAGTATAGGTCTTCTGTTATTTGTAACTACACTATGTTACCAGTTTATATGAAGCAATCATACTTTTGTCTCCAAAATCAATAATGCTCAATCCTTTGATAGGACCAATGCCCTTTGCATGATATCTCCTGTAGTCCCCCATGGGTCCTCTATAAAACATTCCTTGCAAAGCATGATCAGCTTTCAAAAACAGGTAACGGTGTTTGATTGACTGACTTAGTAACCTGTTTCATACACTTTCAAAACAATTTTGTTTCATGAGAGACTGCCAAGTTAGAAATTGCCCTCCTAGAAATAACTAAAGCTATTAGGCAAAATATAGAAAATAACTTTTTTTAGACTTCATAGATAGAATAGGATTGTTACCCTTAACAGATGACAAAAAAGTGAGATGAGCTCAGGATTTCTAGTTAGAGGCAATTTCCAGACTGGAAATAAAATTGAGTTAAAAAGACAGAGATCTGAGTTGGGGGAAGCTGAAGCAGTTAGATGTTTAAGAGCACAATATTATAGAGAAGGAAGCTATGAAGACAAGAACATCCAGATATCTGCATAGGGTGACTTTTGATTCTTTGTCTAAATAACAATCTGTGCATCCAAAAGGTAAGCCCCATGAGGTTAAGAGAGAATCACTTTCTACACAGAAAAAATTACTTGAGATGAGCAAGATAAAAATTCCTAGAGTTCACACAGGATCAGTAATTACATGAGTTCTTTTCAGCCCCATTGAAATAGTGAGACCTCATTGAATACACAGTGAAATTAGAAAAGGCCACAAAAGGGCCACATCTTGTAAATAAAACTAAATTATCCCTGGAATAAAGGTATTTTTTAAAACTCATTCTATAAGAACTTTTTAAAAAGCCTTAAAGGATCAGACAAATCCACGAGTAACCCATTCCATGTCAAATAAAGTCCAATGATTTTTAAATGAATACAACAAAAATCCAATACTCAGCAATAAATAATATCTAGCCTACAATCCAAAATCACTAAACATACTAAAAAGCAAAAAAATAAAAATAAAAATAAAAATAATGGCCTATAAGTAGTCAACTGAAACAAACCCTGAAATGACAGAAATGGCAGAACTAGCAACTAACAATATTAGTTATGAGGGGAATCCAAATTAAAACCACAATGAAATTAGAATACATCTATTAGCATGGCTAAAATTTTAGAAATTGAAAATGCACAAGGAACCGTACAGCAATGTTCATAGGAGCTTTATCCAAAGTAAATAAGCACTAGAAACAATTCCAATAACCAACAACAGGGAAATGGATAAACAAATCGTGGTATATCTATAAAATCAAATGTGCTAAGTAAAATGGAATGAACTAATGAAACACACAATAAATTTGGTGAATTTTAAAAACACCACATTCAATTTAAAAATCTAGACCAAAAGTTTCCATTTATATGAAATTTTTTTAAAAGACTAAACGATTCAACAGATGGACAGCAAATCGGTGGTCAACAGGCTGAATGACAGGAAGCAGAACTGAGTGAAAAGGAGATAAGGGAATTCTCAAGGGTAGTGGAAATATTCTGTATCATAATTGTAGTGGAATACATAAGCATATAAATTTGTCAAAATGCACACTTAATATGAATGCATTTTAGTTTATGTAGCCAAATAATGTTGGTAAAAAGTATTTTGTGAATATACCAGCATGCATTGAACTCTGATTTACATCAACAAGAATACAAAGATAAATGTCCCAAGCATGCCTTCTCTGTCTTCATAATGAAGTGAAAGACACACAAACCCATATATATGTATACATTGTATTCACTCACTCATTCTTTCACTGTTCAAAAGCATAGTAATTGAACATTACTTTATGGTAAATTACTACAAGCATTTAAAGCAAAACCCTTGCCCTCCCTGCCCTCAGGAGATCACAATCTGGCACTATAATTGAAATCAGAGAAATAAGAGAGTATGTTAAAAAAAAAAACATTGATTCAAATGGGCACAAGAATTCAAGAGGCAGCTATGATGGAGGACTTTACCTTTTGTCATCTTTAAAGTGCTCTCCCTCACCAGCTATAAATAAAATATACATTTTTAGGCCTTGATTTTTGTCAAATATCAGCAAAAATTGTCTTCTTATAATCTCTGAAGAGTTGAATACATTATAAGTAATTATTTCTCACAGTTGAAGTCCCAAGCATTGGCATCAGATGAAAAAAATTCATAAAATATATTTCACTTGCTATTTCCATCCTAAAAGCTAAATATTATTTTTATCATTCTTTATATTCTAATTTCTGAAGTGGGAAAATAATGACTTCCATACTTAAGGCTTTATATAAATGAATTTCAAATGATTTAATTTTTCTGTGGCAAATTAACCCATATCAAGGCGTTTCAAGCTTTTTTAAAAAAACAAGATACTTTTATCAAATAATATGCAGAATCAAATATAAAAAACAGATCAAAGCTGAACTGTTCCAAGACCTACCCCAAACGAACTTTTCAGAGCTCTCTTTAAAATCACTCAGCTGCATAATCGAAGAATAACATTAAAACTGGGGGAAAAATCATTTATTTCATTGATATTGGCAAAATGACAACACATTAACTTTCTTAATATTCTATCAGGTAGGCAATAATGAGCTGTGAATGCTCCATGAGAGTTTCATTAGTATTGCTTCATTCCATAATTGCACATAAATCAATGAGTATCTGTAAAGTCTACTACAGTCAATGCAGCTAGCCCTGTAAGTTTATGTGCCCTTTAAAATAACTCATATACTAATCTTCCAAAACAAAAATAAATTTAATTTTCTCAAAAAAAGTTATTGACTCTGATAGATCTTCAAATATGAAATGAATAGTTTTCCATTTCTACATCTGTTTAGGCTAGGCATTTCTAAAAGAAAAAATTATCTTACGAAATTCAGAACTTTGACTTCCAGAATCCATCAAAAAGAGGAAGTATAGGGAGAATTTGAAATAAGAAAACACTGAGGCTTCTCAAAATATTTTTGAAGCTGCAAAAATATTCAGAGTAAGTTTGGATGTGGGTACATATGGGATATTTTATAAAAACTGGCTATTTCTACTGAGCTTACTTACTTTTGAAACTTCACCTGAAAATGAACTTTATTCTGTGTAACATTGCAGACTGAATTCATAAATGACTTTGTCTAAATTCATATGCTCAGCATTATGTCTTATTCTACATTTCTAATAAAAATGATGGACACTGTGATAGGGGCAGGAGGCAGAGAAATTCTAGGCAGAAAAGGGCAGGTCCCCAGCAAAAATTCCACCCTCAAGCCAAAAGCCTGAAACTACAGCCCAAAGTGAGAACTTACATCCCTGTTTTCTCACCGGAATGTTTTCTTTTCCTAAACTACCCATGGCTCTGCCCCACCCCATCCTGTGCCTATAAAGACCCCAGAATCAGCTGGCAGAGAGGAGAAGAATCTGGACACTGGGGATTACACCTGGATGTCAGAGAGTAGCAGCTTGACCTCAGAGGGACAGCTTGACAGCAGTGCAACATCAAAGAATAATTTGACCAGAGATGGCCAGACTTCAGGGGAAGATTACCTTCCCACTCCATTCCCTTTTCAGCTCCTCTTCCCACTGACGGCCACTTTCATAGGCAATAAAATCCCCCACATTTACCATCCTTCAATTCGCTCACACAACTTCATTTTTCCTGGATGCCAAACAAGAGCTCTGGAGTCACGAGTACGGACACAAAAGGCTATCACACTGGTCCTTGCCCTCACTGGTGGAGGGCAGCCACCTCACACAAAACGGCAAAGGGCCCACTGAGCTGTTAACATTTAAGCCATCCACCAATAGCAGAGCTAAAAGAGCTGCAAAGACTTGGAACCAACCCAAATGCTCATTAATGATAGACTGGATAAAGAAAATGTGGCACATATACACTATGGAATACTATGCAGCCATAAAAAAGGATGAGTTCATATCCTTTGCAGGGACATGGATGAAAATGGAAACCATCATTCTCAGCAAACTGACACAAGAACAGAAAACCAAACACCACATATTCTCACTCCTAAGTGGGTGTTAAACAATGAGAACACATGGGCACAGGGAGGGGAACATCACACAGTGGGGCCTGGGGGGTGGGGGGCTAGGGGAGGAACAGCAGGGCATGGGGGGATTGGGGAGGGATAACGTTAGGAGAAATACCTAATGTAGATGACGGGGCAATGGATGAAGAAAACCACTACCATGGCATGTGTATATCTATGTAACAAACCTGCACGATCTGCACATGTACCCCAGAACTTAAAGTATAAATAAATAAATTAAAAAAAAAAAAGAGCAGTGTAACACACCTTCTGAGACTTCAGGAGTTGCAGACATCCCTGGCTGGATGCTGCGGCAAAGATTCTGTTCCTGTTGGTGCCCAAAAGTGCTTGCTCTGGCTCCTGCACCCGCTCACCTGCACACTCCCTCCCTCTAGAGACGGATGTCATTATATTTGGATATAAGCCTACCCTGCACATGATAAAGTTATCAGAAAGACAACTCCTTTCTTCTTCAATTTACATGAAGGTTATTATAACCAGCACATAGTAGCAGAGTTGAGATTTTATTCCAGATTCTTCTGGTCCAATTCCCAACTTCATTTCCCTATTTCATTCCTTCAAACATTCACTCAACAAATATTACATATCTAGAAATCTACTATATGCCTGGAATTCTGGTAAGCAGCAGAAATATTAAAAATTAAAGACAGAAGCAGGTCTTTATCTTGTGGTGTTTATGGCCTAGAACAGCAAATGCATTGTTATTATTATACAACATCATGACACGAAGAGAAGGACAAAAGTCAGGCAACTTGCTCAAATTTAGTTGGTAGTTAGCTATTGCAACAGGGGCTGCAAAGTTTTCCAGGAGTAAGGAAGAGCCCATCCAGTCTCAGAGGAAAAAGCATGATATATCAGTGAAAGTTAAAAAAAAAATGATAACTGGACCTACCATGATTCATGTCTACATTAAATTCGGCCATCCTCTAGTATCGAAATGCCTGCAATTATCAATCTTCTTTTTGTACATTTCACCTCATTATGTTCTATGCTTTTGTTCCATCAACCTAAGTTTTTATGGATTCTTCTAGACCAAAGTTCTTCATTGTGACTTCCAAAATGTCCATTCCATTGTTGGACTCCTTATGCCAAATCTTTACTGAAAACTCAAGATACTTCCAAACCCAGGGAAAATATATCCCTCCTCTAGGCTAGTCTCATCTCCAACAACTCTATTTGATGAAGGTTATTCATTATCCTGCACCCTGTATATCTTAGAGATTGAATCCAGGGCAGCCTTTTCATTCCTCACTCCTGCCTACTCCATAATGATACAGCTCTGCTCCTTTGAGACTTGTACCGTCCCTCTTCATTGCTGCTTTACCACTCTTTCCTCATTTATTGAAGACTTTGTTACATGGCTTACTGTCTTTCTCTCCATAGCAAGTCTTACTGTCACTACAGTGATTTCCATATTCACGAAAATGGCCTATCCAACTTGCTGACCTCTCCATGACCTCTCAACTCTTGTAACCCTCCTCACTGCTCCATTTCACCCACACACTCCCAAGGCCAACCAATGAACTTGCCATCAACTGGAGCTGCTCCAGACATCTAACTTTCTCACAACAATCTGAAAATCCTCCAGTCTCTTTAGTCAGATGATCCCTCTACAACACTTTTCCTCCATAAGAACCTGCACTACATCTACTTTTGCTCAACATTGAATCCTTCAAGTCTAAGAGTAACTAGGCCTCAGAAATTTTATGGAATGAATAAAAAAATGAATGAATGAGTGACTGAATAGTCACTAAAAAATTAGCTGGGCATGGTGGTGCATACCTGTAATCCTAACTACTCAGGAGGCTGAGGTAGGAGAATTGCTTAGGCCTGGGAGGTTGAGGCTGCACTGAGCAGTGATCACACCACTGTACTCTAGTCTGGGCAACAGAGTAAGACCCTGTTTCAAACAAAACAAAAGGCCATATGGTCAGAGACTAAGCAAGTTACTAGACAAGGAAAGGATGGGTTGACTAGGAAGGCAATTATGAAAATAGCATGGAAAGCATTTTAGCAACTAACTAAATGTGCACAGCAAAAGAAGAGAGGATGACTCCAGCCACTTGAGCCTGGATAACTGCAAGAAGGGTTGTAGTATCAAGAGCAAAGAGAAGCACTAAAGAAGAACATGTCCAATGAGGAACTTCTATCATATAGGTGTGGGCAGAACAGTTAGATTAAGATGACCAAAGGACAGTCTAAATACAGGATGGTAGCTGAAGCAGCAGTCAGGGCTGAAGACTTGGACATCATCTGCACAGAGTAAAATGGAAAGCAGTAAGATCCATTCATTCAAAACATTCAGTTAATAACTATTAATTGAGTACAAGCCAAATGTCAAATGCTGTTTTAGGCATAGACAAAGGATATGCAATATAATATTAGATAAGAAAGAAATACTATAAAAATGAAGTAGATAATGGTGATGAATACAGACCCAAAAATCTTCAACAAAATACTAGCAAATTAAATCTAACAGCATACCAAAAAGATAATACATTGCAATAAGGTAGGTCTTATTCCAGGGATGCAAGGATGTTTCAACATCCACAAATCATGAAATATATAAACAAACAGAATTACAAACAAAAACCATATGGTCATCTCATAGATGCAGATAAAGCATTTGACAAAACCCAAAATCCCTTCATGATAAAAACCCTCAACAAACTAGGCATCGAAGGAATATACCTCAAAATAATACAAGCCATATGCAACAAACCCACAGCTAATATCATACTGAATGGGGGAAAATTGAAAGTATTCCCACCAAGAACTGGAACAAGACAAGGATGCCCACTCACACTACTATTCAACATAGTGCTGAAAGTCCTAGCCAGAAACTGGCTAGCCATGTGCAGAAAACAGAAACTGGACCCCTTCCTGACACCTTACTCTAAAATTAACTCCAGATGGATTAAAGACTTAAACCTAAGACCTAACATCATAAAAACCCTAGAAGAAAACCTAGGCAAAACCATTCAGGATATAGGCATAGGCAAAGACTTCATGACTAAAACACCAAAAGCATTGGCAACAAAAGCCAAAATATACAAAGGGGATCTAATTAAACTCCAGAGCTTCTGTACAGCAAAAGAAACAATCAATAGAGTGAACTGGCAACCAACAGAATGGGAAAAAATTTTCGCAATCTACCCATCTGACAAAGGGCTAATATGCAGAATCTACAAACAACTAACACAGATTTATAAGAAAAAACAAACAAACCCATTCAAAAGTGAGCAAAGGACATAAACAGACACTTTTCAAAGGAAGACATATATGAGGCCAACACATATATGAAAAAATGCTCATCATCACTCGTTGTTAAAGTAATGCAAATCAAAACCACATTGAGATACCGTCTCATGCCAGTTAGAATGGCAATAATTAAAAAACCTGGAGACAACAGACGCTGGAGAAGATATGGAGAAACAGAAACACTTTTACACTGCTGGTGGGAGTGTTAATTAGTTCAACCATTGTGGAAGACAGTGCAATGATTCCTCAAGGACCTAGAAATAGAAATTCAGTTTGACCCAGCAATCCCATTACTGGATATATATCAAAAGGATTATAAGTTGTTCTATTATAAAGTCACATGCACATGTATGTTCATTGCAACACTGTTTACAATGGCAAAGACCTGGAACCAACCCGAATGCCCATTGATTATAGACTGGACAAGGAAAATGTGGCACATATACACCATGGAATACTATGCAGCCATAAAATATGATGAGTTCGTGTCCTTTGGGTGTTGAACAATCAGAACACATGGACACAGGGAAGGGAGCATCACACACTGGGGTCTGCTGGGGGGGACTAGGGGAGGGACAGCATCGGGTAGGGAGATTGTAGAGGGATAACATGGGGAGAAATGCCAGATATAGGTGATGAGGGGATGGAGGCAGCAAACCACATTGCCGTGTATGTACCTATGCAACAATCCTGTATGATCTGCACATGTACCCCAGAACCTAAAGTACAATAAAAAATATGTTTAAAAAAAGATTTAAAAATGAAAAGCATCCAAATTAGAAAAGAAGTTAAATTACCTCTGTTTGCTGATCACATAATCTTATACCTAGATAACTCTAAAGACTCCTAGACTTGATAAGCAACTCCAGTGAAGTATCAAGATTTCAAAATATGAAATCTAGGTACAAAAATCAGTAGCATTTCTATTCATCAATAACATTCAAGCTGAGAACAAAATGAAGATTCAATCTCATTTACAATAGCCATTCAACAGAAAACCAAATAGTGTTATGTTCTGACTTATAAGTGGGAGCTATATAATGAGAACCAGTGGGGACAAAGAGGGGAACGACAGACACTGGGGCCTACTTGAGGGAGGAGGGAGTGAGCAGAGAGAGGATTAGGAAAAATAACTATCAGATACTACACGTAGCACCTAGGTGTCAAAATAATCTGTATACCAACCCTCGTGACACAAATTTGCTTATACAAACCTTCACAAGCACCTCTGAACCTAAAATAAGAGTCAAAAAAAAGAAAAAAAAATACAAAAAAAGTAAAATATCTAAGAATGTATTTAACCAAGGAGGTGAAAGATTTCCACAAGATGAATTACAAAACCCTGATGAAAGAAATTATAGATGACATAAACAAATCAAAAATCACCCTGTGCTCATGAATTGGAAGAATCATTATTATTAAAACGCCTATAATGCTCAAAGCAATATGCAGATTCAATGTAATTTCTATCCAGCTACCAATGTTATTTTTCACAGAAGTAGAAAAAACAATCCTGAAATTCATATTGAACCAAAAAAGAGCCCTATATCCAAAGTAATCCTAAACAAAAAGAACAAAACTAGAGGCATCACGTAACCTGACTTCAAATTATACAAGGCTATAGCAACCAAAACAGCATGGCACTGGTAAAAAACCAAACAAACACACAAACAAAAAACAGAAACATAGATCAATGAAACAGAATAGAGAACCCAGAAATTAAGCCACATACCCACAACCAACTTCAACAAAGTCAACAAAAATATACAATGGAGACAAGACACTCTATTTAATAAATAGTCCTAGGAAAATTGGATAGCCATATGCAGAAGAATGAAATTAGACCCTTTGTATCTCTTACAATATACAAAAATCAACCCAATACGGGTTAAATATTTAAATGTAAGACCTGAAACTATAAAAATTCTAGAAGAAAACTTAGGAAAACCTCATCTAGACCTTGATCTAGGCAAACAATTTATGACTAAGACCTCAAAAGCAAATGTAGAAACCCCAAAACAGATAAATGGGACTTAATTAAACAAAATACCTACTGCAGAGCAAAGGAAATAACCAGTGGAACAGAAAACCAACAGAAACGGTAAAAGTATTTGCAAATGATACATCTGACAAACGACTAACATCTGGAATCTAGAAATAAAACAACAAGAAGAAAAAAAAGTGGGCACATTATAATATGGACAAAGAATATGAACAGATATTTCTCCAAAGATATACAAGTGACCAACAAACACGAAAAAAGTTCATCATCATTAATCATCAGAGAAACATGAACTAAAACCAAAATGAGATACTACGTCTCACCAGTCAGAGTGGTTATTACTTAAAAGTCAAAAAATAGCAGATGTTTGGCAAAGATGCAGAGAAAAGAGAATGCTTACACACTGTTGGTGGGAATATAAATTAGTGCAACCTCTACAAAATAAAAACAATATGGAAATACTGCAAAGAACTAAAAATAGTACTACCATTTGACACAGCAAACCCACTACTGGATATCTACCCAAAGGAAAAAAGATTGTTATATCAAAAAGACACCTGCACTCCTATGTTATCACAGCACTATCAAAAATAGCAAAGTCATGCAATAACCCAAAGTGTTCATCATTGGATACTGAATAAAGAAAATGTGGTGTGTATATATACATACACACATAGAATACTATTCGGCCATAAAAAACGGGGAACTCATGTCATCCGCAGCAATGTGGAGAGAGCTGGAGGCCATTATTTTAAGTTAAATAACTCAGAAGCAGAAAATTAAATACTGCATGTTCCCACTTGTAAGTGGGACCTAAACAATGTACATGAACATACTGAGGGGAATAATACACCGAGGACTACAAACGTGGGGAGGGTGGTGGCAAAGGTTGAAAAATTACTTACGGGGTGTATGTTCACTATTCGGGTGTTGGGTACACTAGAAACCCAAACCTCACCATTATGCAATATATCCAGGTAATAAACCTATACATTTGCCCCCTTAATCTATAAAAAATAATTTAAAAATAAAGTAGGGTAATGAGAACAGAACAGAAAATTAGGGATGTTCTTTTTACTATCTTTTAAGCTATCAGGAGAGACATTTAAGTAGATAACTAAATGACTTGAGGAAAGGAATTATGACCAGAAAAAAATAAATAACTGAATCTTAATATTAAGAGATAGAATAAGGATAGAGGCTAGCCAAAGTTGGGAAACACATTTGGGGTAAGAGGAGTAAGAAGTATCAGTAAAGGACACAGAGAAGGAATAGAGATCTGTCAGGGGAGAACACCATATCACATATGCTCAGGCCCAAGGGTTTCAAAAAAGCAAAATGATCAATAGTATCAAATTTTACACAAGGAAATGAGGACTGGGGCCACAGTCATTGTAATATATGAAGTGAACAGTTAGTTCCAACTGAGTGAAGAAGAGAAGGCTTGTACTTAAGGAAGAAGCAAAACAGAAAGTAGAATTTGGTTCATAATTTTGCTTCTGGACAGGCAAGACTTGATCTGTCTCCTCAGAGATTCCAAAATCTAGCATCTTGAGACACCATGTCTGATTTGTTCTTAAATCCTCATAGCTCATAGCATAGTGTCTTGCTTCTAAACCTGTAACATGAGTCTATGAGGTGTGTTTGAAATATTTTTGCTAGTGGCAATGGCTTCACTATTTTTCTTTATTTTAAAAACAATACCTACTCATTAAACAATAAGAAAAGACATAAAAGAAAAAATATTAAAATTATCTATAATCTTACTATCCAGTGATTGCCATTATCAACATTTTTAGGTATGACTCTTTCACTTTTCTATAATATACATACATAAATGTAAATGAATATATTTCTTAAAACTTCAATCTTACTAGACATAGACTTTTAAGAAACACTGTTCAATTTAATAATTTTACTTGTTTTTATTAATTTATTATTTAAATTTATTGTATTCATTACAATATTGAGTTAATTTGTTAATTTAATAACTATTATTTGAATAAATAATGGCCAAATTTTTACAAATGCATTCACTAGTTCCTGAAAACTTTCTTCCTTTGCACAGATATTCATATTCAAATTTTAAATGGTTTAACTATACCAAGTGTCTTTTTCCTAGGTTCATAACAAAAAGAAGTATTAAAGTAAATAAATTGTTTCTATTTAAAATTATAACTAAAATTCTGAAAGTTTTTTTTTCCTTTCTCTTCATTCAATCACTTATACCAAAGCTGTTTAAATTATGTGGTATATGACTTCAAAGTACATTTTTCTTCTGGGGCCTGTAGCAAGAAAGAGAAAGCCATTTGTAATTTTTGTCACAAAGCCAAGTCATGACCAAAATGTTACAAGGGAGCTCTCAAAAGTAGCTCATACCATCTCTCAAAAGATTTTGCTTTTATAACCCTATTACAGTCAATTCACTCTTAGAATGCATAAGAAAACCTGGAAAATATATGAAGCATGGACTCTGTTTCCATTTATTTATCCTGGGTCATAAGGAAATTTCTCAAATAAAACTTCCCTTACTTTGACTCTTAACTCTTTCATCTCCTCTTTGCTTTTGCAGAACAAGAAGCCAAAACTAGATGGTCCTTGATGAATATTTTTAGGTCGACTCAAATGCAAGCAATGATAAATCATGACGAATGTTTGGCATTTAAATGGCATTTGCAACTTAATATTTTCATGGACCTGCTTACTGCTTCATTAGATAAGCCCACTGTTTTCAAAGTCAAGTATTGGTTCATAATACACAGAAATATTTAAAATAAGATCTTCAGTTTTCTTCATACTTTGTATACTAAATGGTTTAAACTGCTTTTTAAAAGAACGATATTCATATGTTTTTCTTCAAAGGTTTAAACTATCTTTAACTGATACAATTATTTCTGCTAGAGATACTAGCCAAGGCTTTTCTACTTCAAAATAATATGTACCTGCTGTGTTTAGTACAAAAGTTACAACTTTTTCTTTCAGATGAATAGTAATTATGTAATGGAGTTTCTGGGTAGTTAATTATGAAAAGTAAATTAGACAAGTATACAAGATCTTCTATGTCTGGAGATTAACAACAGCCAAGTACCTTGACTCAAATTATTCAATTATCATTATTAAAGAAAAAATACTAGTGTGTTTCCCCCTCGATTACATAAATTTAAGGGCAGGAGGCAATTCTTGTACTGCAGAAAAGTAGTAAAAAACATTTTGCATTTTTCCACTTTCTGTGAGAGTTAGTTGCTTATTATTCAGTCATAGGTGCTATTTAACAAAAAAGCTTAAAAAGGAATATCTTAAATATATACAATATAAAAGGAAATATCCAAATTGTTGAGGCTGTGTGAAAACTGCTCAATAGAATTTTATTTGTCTCATCATTGCTGATTTTTTTCATGTTCCCTTTGTTTCTTTGCAATTCTCAATGAATAAACTCTTCAAGATATGATGGTCAGCAATTTCAATGGCTAACTAGTTGTCTCAGTTTTAAATATCAAGCATTTGGGACAATTTTCCTCAATTCAAATCTTTAGTTTCCACTGCAACTCCAGTAAAAATAAAGACCAAATGGGGAGAATAGGTAATCTCTTTTAAGACAGTGTGGATTTTGAATGAGTTTTTCAAAGACTTTGAGGTTGACACAGTAACTTCTTGGTAGTTAAGACTTTTACAAATCCATAATTAGCTATGCAAGTAATTGACTGATTCAGTTAGCCCTAACATCTCACAGTCAAACTTGATATTTTGTTTAGCTTCTAATCAAAATAGAGTCAGCTAAATAAATAGGTTTACTTCTTTTTTCTATTTGTTTTGGTCCTGTTGAAAGCATGCAACTTACTGGCTAGTGTTTACCCTCAAGTAACATTTCTTTATTTTCTTTTCTAAGAAACATTCCTTGAAGTATTTTTATAAGCTTCTTTCTCCTTTGAGACAGGTCTTCTGTGCTTTTTTTGGTATTTTAGGAAGAAGCTTTAATGAGTGATAGTCACTCTGTTTTCTGAATTTTATATTAGGGATCAGATACCACGATTGACTTATGGGATAACACTTTCATACTGAAACTTACATTTCACAGGCAATGAGTTCTGTTGTGTAGAGATGATCCCACTGCACATTACAGAATGTATTGCTGCAGTTCATAACTAGTGTTTCAAACAGTTCCCAGAGCCCATATAAAAAAAAATCATGAAATGAAAGATAGGCACTCTCATTTTGCAGGGCTTATCCTTTAAAACCATGATATCTGGTCCCATCCCCTGCCGTTTCAGACTGCAGGAGAGCTCTGCTTGACTTTTGGTATATTTTTTCTAAATGGCATTCTGTTGAGAACAGTCATCTCCATCCATCCTCTCCCCCAAGTACTATGTACTATGTACTCATTAAATGTCACTACAAAAAACTGTTCACATGCTCAGAAGCCTACAGATAATAATTTTTTAAGCAGTAAATTAAGAACTTCATTTTTGTTTTATCTAAACAAATGGAAACATAAATTATACATGGCTTCATTTAAGCATATTCGTGACCTATAAGCACTCCCAGTTTCCTGGGAGTGAAAGGTAACTATGTGACTGGAACGTTAGCATTCCTAGCACATACACAGATAACACGTCAATCTTAACACAAAGAAAGAGAAAGAAAGCTTTCCACTGAAACTGAGGTTCAGGTCCGCATTCCTTTTTTTGTAAATAAAATATATTTATTTTAAAGAATTGGCTCTGAATGTCCACTCCATTTTCCACAGGTGAATTCAAAGGAGGAATAAGTGGAAACATTTACACATTGTTTTCACACATTTCCTGTAGCTCTCTAGAACATTATATTATAGTTGTCCCTGATACATTTTCAAATTTCAGAGGAAACACTGTTTCTACCTATTTTTTAGGTCAGCAGGTTTGGTTTTTGAAATAATTTCTGGAGTGAAACTCGGGAATGGGGAAAAACAAAACGGCAGATATCTCGCTTTAGAGCACTGATTGTCCAAAACCCCATTGAGTCCATATGCAGAAAGCTTGTGGTCTAAAGTCTACTCCTAAATGCCATTAGCCAAAATAGCAGGAAGAGGCTTTGCCAAATTCATACTCCAGCAAAGTTTACAGTTTTTTCTAATGTGAGTATTGAACTCAGGGAAAAAACTAGCAAGAGAAATAAATCCAGTAATCTCTAATCTATGAGGCTTTTCCTTACCAGGATTTGGATTTTTCATGGATGTATTGCAAAATTGTCACTTTATTTTCCTGGGTTTAGGTTACTTCCTTTGAAATACTAGTAAGCTCAACTCTCCTCTTTCTATTAGAAAACCAAAAAAGGTCGCTAGAATATTTTGACTAGCATGTATCACTAAATAAAAATAATAGCAGTTAAATATTTATTGATGTGTTCTAAACTCAACAACCTATGAGGTAAGTGCTATCATTCTCTCCATTTTACAGATAAGGAAACTGACATACCGAAACTATCTAAGGTCACGTGGCTGGGATAACGAGCCATGGACCCAGAGCGTTAGTCTTAACTACAACACAACACTGCTTGTGCTGAATGTCTTCTTCTTGCCCTTCCAGCTCCATTCTCTAACAATCTTTTCTTCCTGCTTTGCACCCTGGTATGCTGACCTTTATGGAACGCCTCAACAGGGCGCCTTGGTTCCCTAGCTTCCAGTTGGATTTGGGGAAATGAAAGGCACCAGGAAATAGGAAGGGGTTGGGTACATATTCCCCTGGTCCCGTCGTTACAGAGCTTCAGTTACTGATACCCTGCCTCTGTAATAGATAATTACAGACGTAATTATTTATTGAAATGCTATTTATTGCTTAATTGTACATATCAAAATAACTTAGAGTGTAATTGGGTTGTTTGTAACTCAAAGATACATGCTTGAGAGGATGGATACCCCACTCTCCATAATGTGCTTATTTCACATTGCATGCCTGTATCAAAACATCTCATTTACCCCACAAATATGTACACCTACTATGTACCCACAGAAATTTAAAAAATAAAAAAAAGAAATGTTTTTATTGTTATGTTAACATCTATTGGAATCGGACCAATACACCAGGCTGGTAATTTTTTTTTTTTTTCAAGAGAAGGGAATGTTATAGGACATGAGTTGAGGGAGGTGGGAAAAAGGATAGGGAAACTCAGGACAAGTGAATTATCTAATTAACAGTGGATCTTTTTGTGTTAGCTTCTTTGACACAAGGATATAGCATCTGTGAGAAACTTTCAGAATTCCCACTTGGATTTTTTCTTACAGCCAAAGGAAGCATTAATTAAATCAATTGACAACCTACCCAGAATATAAATAAATAAAGGAGTAACACTGCAATAGTTTAGTTCCTTGTCTGTATTCAAAGGTGAATTAAGGACATCCTTGAGATGTATTTTAAATTGCGTTTCCAAAATGTAATACCATATAGTGATTTATAGACCACTGATGGTTGGCCAAATAATTTCTTCACTTTGGTTTCCCTTTTACATTAAATAAAGATGAAAGCTACCTAGATTTTCTACTTAATCATTGTTTTCTTTAAACAACAACAACAAAAACTTCACTTTAGCTCAAGAGAGAGTTAATAAAAACTATATCCCAGGTTAAGAAACAGATTAAATAGGTTAAGAGGGAAAAATACAACACTATATAGTTTCCTTTAGAAACAGTAGATGAAAACTCTTGAGTAAAATGAGAGGACTCAGTGCATGTGTGACTTCCCTGCAGTTCTTGTGTCTATTAAATGTGAAGATACCAATATAGCATCTATTTTCCCTAGAGTTCGTAATGTTTACATAATAGAATAATTTGGAACAGTGAGAAAAAAGAAATGACTAAATTACATGCCAAAAATTTTGCAAATCTAATTTTAACGCTGTCACAATGCTTCCTATCGACAAAATATTCCATGGTGGTGGCTTTCTTTAAGGAACACATTGACTTACACAGTTCCAGTAGGTGCTTCACAGTATTTTTTTCTCACACGCAGTGAAAAAGAAAACTATCCAGCCTCTTACTGAATTCTCCTACTCAGATTTATTTCCCAGTAACAATCAGACATCTAATCTCTAACAAACATAATGGCACAATTTTCCCCACTTTAAAAGCATAATATGAACACTACCAGTGTTATAATAACACTAGTTAATATATATTGGGCACTACTTTGTGTCAGACCATGTATGGAACATTTAAGTGCATTATCTCACTTAAACTAAGAGGAAATTTCTGAAAAGGATAATTCTATTATCTCCATTTTACAAACAAGGAAACTGGGACTCACAGAGCCCATGTTACAAAGAAATATAGAAGCCTTATAATTTAGGATGCGTTTACTTTAAGGTAACTGAATACTCAACTCAAATTGGCTTGAACAAAAAAGACAATTTCCTGAACTCTGGAGGTTTAGCAGTAGGATGTGTTTGATTATTGACTTAATCCAAGATACTCCTAGCTAAAATTTCTTTGGTCTCATTAGCCCAAAATAAATGAGACATCCTTTCTTGCACCAACTGGCAAGGGGGTTAGAATTGCTATGATGGGCAGATAAATAAAGGCTCAGCCCTGTTGGCATCAAACTCTAGTTTATAAAAATGGACGACTTTAGCAATACTTCTCTCTAGTGCTATTCTGCTAAAGCTAAATTTAAAGATTAGAATATCAGTTGATGATCGAGGAGAGAAACACTATCAACAAGCCAGTGGGTTAAGTTTCTGTAATATTTCCATATTTATAAAATTTTCTGCAATTTTCATCAAATTTTTATAAATTATTATTCTTGCAAATTATTTGGTAATTGTCATAATTATTAAAAATCATTAGAACTATAAAAATTATGTATAATATTATGCTGTTAGTCCTTTCTCAAGATGCAGCTATAAAGAACTGCCTGAAACTGGGTAATTAATAAAGGAAAGAGGTTTAACTGACTTACAGTTCCACATGGCTTGGGATGCCTCAGGAAACTTAAAATCATGGTAGAAGGGGAAGCAAACACATCCTTCTTCACACAGTGGCAAGAAAAAGAAGTGCTGAGTGAAGCAGGGAAAAGCCCTTCATAAAGCCATCAGATCTTGTGGGACTCACTCACTCTCATGAGAACACCATGAGGGACCTGCCTCATAATCTAATCACCTCTGATGAGGTCTTCCCATGACATGTGGGGATTATGGGAACCACAATTCAAGATGAAACCTTGGGGAGGGGGTACACAGCCAAACTATATCACATGCCATTTAATAAAGGCTCTAGGGCTTATAGTTTCTCTGCAGGGCTTAGCTTCTCCATTTAAGACACTATATTATTTCAATTTTATGTAACTCAATTTTCCTTAGGTATGCTGGGATTACAGGCATGAGCCACCACACTGAGCCTGTTTTGGAAATCTCTAAGTGGTGTCTGACTGCTCACAAACAGGTCCCATTGAGCAACTATTCTTTCAAAAGCTTAGCCAGCCATGTGTCTTCTTGCCTCTTCTATAGTACTTCTGCTGGGAAGTACTAGATGGTATACGTTCATATAGTCCTAGTGGACATACATCTAGTATGTCCACTAGGTATAACATACTCAGCATACTGGCTTAAAACCCTATTTCCCCCCACTGCACCACCACCACCTCGCACCCGGCACCTCACAAAACTCTAAGCAGATGATAGACAAGTTGATGTAAGGGAGAATGATGCTCTTCCTCACATAAGTCACATTCTATTTCAGTAACCAGTTAAGCCTCATTTTAATAGTTACAGGAACGTTATTCATCAAAAACACAAATTGACCTTACTGAATGCCAACTACAAAAATTTTCTATTTCAATAAAATGATTTTAAATACATTTATTATTAAACAGTTTGTTGCTGTAAGTAATACGATGTAAAAATTAACATTAAATACATCTATATTACTTCACATTATTTAATATCTTTATTGAACTGTGGCCTAGGAGTAATACCTTTTGGTTAAAATTGTTTTTGAAATCAAATCTATCACAATTAGGCTGGCCTAACTGATTTTGATAAGGCAGCTGGTAATAAAGCAGGCTCACTTGATTAAACTGACCTCATTAACTTGTTTTTTGTCCAGATGGAACACTTGACCAGAACTTGTAGAGGCAATTTCTTCATAGACTTTATATCCAATATGGGTCCTGTCATCACAATCTCCAGTGAGCACAAATACCACCTATGATAACAAAAAAACCACAACAGTATAAAGGGTTTCCAGAAATAAAAAAATATATATGTGTGTGTATATATTTTATATTACATACAATATAAAATATTATATATATTGTGTTATATTATATATTACACGAAATATAAAATATTGTGTGTAATATAAAACATATGCACACATATATTTAAAATATATTTAAAAATATGTGTGCATATGTTTTATATATATATATACACACATATTCTACTTGCCCAGTAATATGTTAACACGTTTTATATATATATATATATATAATAATTCTTGACTTTGTACTCTGTTTAATAGTGAACCCAGATAGAAACATAGTGATTTATATTTTAGACGTGTAGGCTAAAAGCAGTAGAAATGAGACCATGACTATTCTGTATCACAGAATGGCCTCAATACCTCACCCCTCCCTGTATCTACACACTCAGTCAAAAGATTGTGAATTTCCTCTTATAAAAGAGGTAGAGCTTATTTTGTCATCTTTGAATCTAAGCTTTTCCATGTGACTTGCTTTGGCCAGTAGCATGAGGCAAAAATGACACTGTACAATTTCTAAGCTGAAACCCAAGAGGGCCTGTGTATTTCCATTCATTCTTGAGTGTTTCTGCCATGGCCATAAGAACATGCCTAAACTAACTTACTGGTCTCAGAAAGAGGATAAGACAACTATGAGGCAAAGCCACGTCTTCTGACAGTCAAGCTTAGATAAGCCAAACCCACACTATTCTCCAGACACAGAGCAAGCCTGGCCCAGATCAACTGAGCTCTGTGAACATGTGAGAAATGAATGCTTATTGTTTTAGACCATTGAGTGTTTAAAAAGTTTGTCATGAAGCAACTGCTGATACAATGAATAACTAACTCTGACTCAGGCATGATTCCACATCAGAGGTGGACATTGGAATACAAACCTTTTCTGGTTAGGCCTATGTTTTGTCAGTAATAAGGAAAAGATGGTAACAAGTACCTTAATTAATCCCCAATCATGTCTTCACCATACTGAAAAACAAGGCATTCATATACTATGTATAAATATCACATACATGTTGAAATGTTGAAATTAGATGACATATATATATATATTGAAGAATATACAGGAGGACAGATAGTTATCATTATGGTTATTGACCACACATGGAATAGTCAAAGAGAACAGTCATTTAGACAGAAACATTTGAGGCTGATTCTTACTCACTTGTGACTGTTTCTGTTGGATAAGTTGCAGCACCTCATGGGTGAGCCGGTAATCTTTGGACCGAGCATCAGTGAAAACATAGATGAAAGAACCAGGAAGAGAAATTTCCAAGGCAATTTTTATAGCTCCAATACTCATTTCTGGACAATCACCACCACCCTGTTGAGTGGAGAGAAAAATTCAATTACCTCATCAGCAAAAACAAATGAATATTTTGGTTATAACAAGGTGCTTTGGGAGTTTTAGAACTTCGCAAGTTTCTTTTATTTTCTGTCAGTTTGGCACTTTGTTTAAGAAGGGATGGAAGAGATGTAAAGTGATATTAACCGGAAAAATTTCTAACTTATGGGTAAGTTAGAAATTCACCCAAACCACACAAAATAATAGATATATACTTTTAAAATTAAATGTCTATTCACTCTCCCCTCTCTTACACGACTATCTCGTGTACTCCCCTTCTCTTACTTTTTCTCACTTTTTTTTTTTGAAATGGAGTCTTGCTCCACTTGCACCACTGTTGCCAGGCTGGAGTGCAGTGGTGGGATCTTGGCTCACTGCAACTTCCACCTCCTAGGTTCATGCGATTCCCCTGCCTCAGCGTCCCGAGTAGCTGGGACTACACTCACGTGCCACCATGACCAGCTAATTTTTGTATTTGTGTGTATTTTTAGTAGAGACGGGGTTTCACCATGTTGGCCAAGATGGTCTTGATCTCCTGACCTTGTGATCCACCCACCTCGGCCTCCCAAAGTGCTGGGATTACAGGCGTGATGACCTTGCTTATTGTATTGAGAAGACAGAAGCAATCAGAAAAGAATGTTCATAAGCTCCCATCACAATACCTGTTAACCAACCTACCCGCAGAAGCAGCCAGATGCCTGCCTTAATAGCGTAGGACTTGCTTGCACTCATGGCTATGCACTCATGGATAAGGCTAACTACTCACCTGGGAACAATCAAGGTGATCTCTCTATTCCATTACACGCTTTACTACATCATTCTAGCATACAAACATACTGGCATACCTCCACACTCCCTCAAACTTCTGCTCACTTTGTACCTGTCAGAGAAGCTTGCCCTGACTATATGACATAAAATCCATCCTGTTTGTCATTCTTTTCACTCTGACTCTGTTTCATTTTTCCTATTAACCCATAATCTCTGTGTTTTATTTTCTACTTGAATAGGATCGACATGTTTTGCCCATTGCCCCAAAAACTGTTCCTCAGGGGAATTTTTGTCGCATATATTTCCTTCATAATTATGTGGATTTCTACGTGAAATTGTGAGTTTGCTGCATTTATAGTTTTACACATTATATTTTAGATTTAGAATTACATCCTATGTGTTTCCATGTCATCAGCATTATTCAAAACCACACGTTTGAATAATGGCATAACATTCTATTATGTCTATATTCCATAATTTAGTCAACCATTTCTCTGTTGTTGAAATATTCATGCTCTTTCCAATTTTACTTCTTCATTATAAATGACAGACAGACAGACTGACTGATAGCAATAACTATAGGGCCAAGGGAATGGACTTTTGGTCAACATAATTTGAGCAATTAATAATTGCTGAACACCCTGCTGGAATTTGGGCATCCAACACAAATAAGCTAAAATATCTTGTTCTGAAGGAGGTCAGGGCCTAGAATAAGCAATCGCATAAAGAGCAGAGCAGTTTGGGATCATGTCGGCTTTGTGGCAGCAGAGACCAACAAGTAAAAGCTCTTTCTCAAAAAGAAAATAGTTATTCCATGAAAGGAATAAGGCTTTATCATTAAACTCTGGAAATCCTATTTGATTTTCCTGTTGGGACCTCTGCCAGACTCCAACAAGTCTCAGATTCTGATACAGATACCATGAGCACCACAGATCTAATCAGGGTCATACAAAACAAGTATTAGAAGAGTTTACACTGTAGCTAGCCTGGATAAAGAGGAGTCTCTTTTCTTGTACTGGATTCCAATCAAAACTTACAGCCTTTGAGTATTATTTAATAGGTTGGAATAGAGCATCAGCTGTTAAAAACTGACTCTAAAACTGAGAGCCCCATTAAATATTAGGTCACTGTCTTAATTGTTTGGGGCTAGAAGATGTAGTAACATGATCTTCACTTTGGAAAATATATCAGCCATTGATTCCCCAAAATTTTACCCAGTTAGCAGTCCTTTCTCTTTTTGCAGAACTTACCTCCTACCTTCTATCATTTACATGCATTTTCAAGGCATTTAGTTTAACAAATAACACCACTCTCAACAACTTGTATATTTGTATCTTCTGACCATACTTATCCTTCAAATTCTAATTTTACATTTTCAATTTCTTGTTAGACCTCTATTCCTGGGTGTTCCACAGGGCTCTCCAATTTAGTACATCTAAAACAGAACTCGTATTTTCTGCTATGTCGTCTCTATTAGACGTCTCTGCATAGACATTTGGTTTCAAAACCTGAGTCATTTTCGACTCCTCCTTCTACTTCCATCTAATCAGTGGTCAAACATTCATTCCACTTTCATTAATCCATCCCTTCCCTTTTTCTTTACTTCCTACTATTCACTTTTCCTATCAATAATTTTATTACATGTATAGACTCCTATTTGATTTTCTGCTCTTCCTTCCACTTAACTTTATTTTGCCTATAGTAAAGAGCTATATACACCACATTGCTACATATAATGTTTCACTACTTGTGTTAGATCAAACAATCTTTCTAGCTTTCTATCTCCTGTTGCTCCTTCTCCATAAATGGCTCCCTTTAAGCTGAGACTACTTCCTGCTCTTTTAATAGTCCCTTTGCTTCACCCCTTAATGCCATAAGTATTTGCATTCAAGTTGTCTTTCTACTGTTCTACTTCTATCATCAAACAGTTCTCAACAAAATATACATGTCTAAATTCTTCCATTATTGTATAAGCTCATTGATGGCAAGGAGCTGTGCTCTGCTGAGTCCTTGAATCCTCAGTTCATAGCACATTTCTGGCTTAACCATTGAGTAAATATTTTTCACATTAAACTATTATCTCACAAAGGTTGAGATAATAGCCTTCCCCTCTTTAAAGCTTTGTTTCCAGTCAGATGTGTTTCCTTACTCTTCAAATGTATTCTACTATACTTTACACTTCAGTGGTACTTAACATATGTCCTTTGCATAACAGTTATTGGGAGGGTTATCACGTGCAACAATGACCTCGAATGAACATTTGTGTAATAGGAAAGTGGGAAATAGACAGACATGTTAGTAATTTTGGTATACTGAATAGAAATAATCTTTACTTGCAGCCAACTCTGTATAATCTGTAATGGATATTCTGGGATGCTCAAAAAAATTTAAATTCCTATTGTATATTCAGAAGCTTAAACAAAAACATTTCTCAACTTTACTCAACACTGTGCACCCAAGTGTGAACCACAATATAATTTATCTATTCTCCAGGCATTTGTTGAATGGCCAAGTACACAATACAACTCCATGGTAGTATAATTCTAAGGAGAGATTAAGTGCCTCTTACTAATTGTCATGTATGTGCCAACACACTAGGAGAAGTTTTCTGTCTATGGGCCAAACATGAGGACAGCTGAAAAATATCTAGAGGAACATATTAGGAATAGAAGGAATAATAAACCTTGTCCAGTTACTGAGTGAGAGACCCTCTCTGAGCCATTTACTTGGGTATAAATTTGCTCTAAGAGGACCTACGGATGTCTAATTCCCTAGGAATCCTAAAACATTACCCAGGAGTAGACCACAGAGATCACTAGAATCCTTGAAAGGGACTCCAAATGAAATCATCCCATTGGAATCTCCCCAGAGCTTGAGGCTCAATCTAAAATTAAATGCAGCCCTAAAACAATGATGTACTAAAATGGGCTCCCTAAGACTATAAATATTTTTCAACCTATAAATTTGAATAAAGCAGTTTAACCACATATTAATAAAATCAAGATAGTCAACAACCTTTTCTGTAAGTATTAGAACCACCTTATTTTCCTAAAAAATAAAAGGATACTTTGTGAAACATTGGAGTTTTATGTAAATGAGACTTAATATTGGTTAATAATCAAAGGAAAGAGTGTGGTGAGCTGACACAACTAAAACCCCACAGAGAGTTTCACAAATATCCTTTTATTTCTTGAACCTTTAAAAAAATCACATACTCCAAAATGAATTCTTTCACTTTTATGAAAGAACTAACAAAAAGTCTCAAAGCAGCCAGGAAAACTGGAGAATGTCAAGTAAAAAGAGAACATTATAAGCCAGGCATGGTAGCTCATGCCTGTAGTCCCAGCTACTGGGGAGGCTGAGGTGGGAGGATCCGTTAAAACCAGGAATTCTCATCCAGCCTGGGCAACATAGCAAGCTATCTCTTAAAAAATAAAATAAATGTTTAAAAAAGAAACACTTTGACACACATGACAGAAGCCAAGACTGGATGTGCTTATACATCCTTTAGGAGTGGTTTGTATAGCTTAATTTGTTCCCCTGCTATGGAAATCAGTGTATTCTTTAAATAAAAACGACTATTCTGCACCAAATTTCACATTTGCAAACACAGATTATATTACAATCCTATTGATTATAAGTGTTCTCAGGAATAAAACTCTTCCCAAAATAATACAGTATATTTAAATTATTATCTTTCTGCATCTACCTAACTGAAAATTAAAATAAATATTAACTAGTAATTCATATCTTAATAAAGCTATGTGTCTATCTCATTGTGGATAGAGGGTCCTGAAAAGAAAAATAAGTTTATTCTTTTTCCAAAAGAAGTTAACATACAGTATTATCTTATTATAAAAGCTCCCTATCTGATACTTGAGTTTGGTTTTCTAAATAATTTTAAATCATAAATTGCCATTAAAATGATCTACCAAAGAAATGCTTTCCCTCTGCACCAATACAGTAGCCACTACCTAGCTTTGTGTGACTACTAAGCACTTGAAATGTGGCTAGTGAAAATGAGAAACTAATTTTTTTTAAGTTTATTTCATTTTAATTAAAATGTAAATTAAAAACTAAAGCAATGCTAATTTTTATATTAATGACACATTCAAATAATATTTTGGATATATTCAGTTAAATAACAGTTAAATCTATTTATTTAAATAGATTATTGAAATTAATTTCAACTGCTTTTGAAATTATATATGTAACTCACATTATTTGTTGGACAGCACTACTTTAGAATTATACATTTTATTTACTAATGTAGACCTCATTTTAGACTGTTCATTGTAAAATTGTTGCTTAGATGAAGTCTTTCATCAACTTCCTATCCTGGCAGAAGTTATTAGAGGCAAAATTTAAGTTGCTTTAATTTACTAAGGATCAAGAATCAAGGTACAACTTACTCCAAAGATCTATAAATTATTGGCTTTGCATGTATGTATGTGCGTGTGTATGTATGTGTGTGTGTATATATATATGCAGTGGCATAATCACAATTATGCCACTACACTACAGCCTGGGCTACAGAGTAAGACATATGTGTGTGTGTGTGTGTGTGTGTGTGTGTGTGTGTGTGTGTATATATATATACACATATATATATTTATATATATATATTTATATATATATGTATGTGTATATATATATACACACAACAAAAAAATTGGCATGTATATAGACACACACAAAGTTTATAAACAAAGATTATACACACACATATATCAAACTTTATTATACACACACACACACACACACACACACCCCTTAACCCACTGGTTTCTTTATAGTGTTTCTCTCAAATCATGAACTGACTTTCTGATCTTCAAGTGTAGCTTTGGCAGAACAGGACTGGACCAGAAAAGCATTGCTAAAATTGTCCATTTTTATAAATAAACCTCTGTAGGTTGATTTGTGTCAGCTGATTTAAAAATTGGAGGTAACTGAAATGTGACCGAAACTATAAAAAACAAACTGTTTTAAGTTTTATTTCTAAACTTTAAAAAAAAAAAGTAGTCCTGGCAGGGCATGGTGGGTCACATCTGCAATTCCAGCACTTTGGAAGGCAAGGAGGGCAGATTTCAGCCCAGGAGCTGAAGATCAGCCTGTGCAACAGAGGAAATCCCCATCTCTAAAAAAATTAGCCGGGTGTGGTGGCATGCACCCGTGGTCCCAGCTACTCAGAAGGCTCAGGTGGGAAGATTACCTGAGCCTGGGGAAGTGGAGGCTGCAGTGAATTGTGATTATGCCACTGCACTCCAGCCTGGGCTATAGAGTAAGACCTTGTCTCAAAAAAAAAAATTCCTTTAAAAGTCTTTGGCAGTTTTGTTTTGACCTGAATACCAAATAGAAAAAATGTAAAATAATAATCCATAAAACATTTATGATAGAAGAATTTACAATTGGAGAACTTGAATCTATAAAAGGTCTTATTAATTTAATCAGTACTTTTCTTGGTAATAAGACACTCTACCTGTGTTAATTCAACAAATGTCTACTCCGAGCCAAGTGCTGAGAGAGTATTTTCACAAACACTATGTTATTTATTCTTCACATCAATGGATAAAGAAAGTATCACTTTTAGCATGTTTGATTGACAGAGTACTAACTCTTGAAAATCCTTTCTCAGGGTCACACAACTAGTACGTGAAAAAGCAGAGATTTGAACTAAATTATGCCTGGCCTAAAAATTCATGCAAATTCCTGTGAGGCATTTTATTACCTTCTTGAATTTCTGTGACTATAAGCAAGTAGCTTTCTGAGACACTGTATAATCAGAGTAAGAAAATTCCCATCCTTCTAGATACTCACAGAATATTGTTCATTCTTCTACTGTGGCATTCAATAAGACGTATTACAATTTATATTTCCTTCTATTTGATCTCTGTTTTTTGAAGTACTTAATAGGTGTTCCATCCTTAGTAGATTTTGCAAAGCAATCTTGACATATTCTAGGCACACTTGACATACTCAGCCTGAGCTTGCCTTAAGCCTAGCCCATCCTATTTCAAGTAATATAATTCCAGGGTTAAACCCTCTAAAAGTACAAGTTTATGAAGTTAACTCCCCATATGTTTGATCCCTTCCTCACATCCCTCTCTGTCCTGGCATACAGTCAGGATTAATAATTAACAGGATAAAATCAACATGGCTATGTAAATATAGTTCCTAAAACCACAGAAACATGCAAACACACAAACACACACACACACACACACACACACACACACACGAAAGGTATAATGGAGATGAACTGTATAATGCACAGAATTAGCTCCCTAAATACATTTTAGAGTCTGACTTTGTTAACCTGTGCTTTTATTTGAACCTTGAAATATAATTAATATCAGTATGCACAGTCCTGCTCAATATTTTGATTGACATTTTATCTTTATAGTGTTACTGATGTCTACGACTTACTAAATTGCCAAAGACATTTCAGATAGAAAAATGTGCACTAAAAATAAAAAAAAAAAACAGAAGCGTGTGAGCTTTCAGAGTAAATGTTCTTCTTGGAATATTTTTTAAAAACTGTTAACTTCAGAGTTACACTGATAATTATGTTCACAAAATGAATTCCTGGAAAGCGAGATTAAATAAGAATGAATACAAACCTTATCATTCAAGGGATTATTAAAACACAGATTATCATGCTGTCTTTTCTAAATACAATACAGTGTAGGAGTGGCACTGGAATAAACTGAACCTTTAAACTGTGAGAGGAGTTGGAAAAAAATGAAGTCCCTGTCTGAATTCTAATGGGAAAAATTGTACATCAAATGATAGATCAGAGAGACCCAAGAATGTTAATCTCAGAGGAAGCATGTTCCCATGCCTTATCATTTGTCTTCTAGTCAACCTATTTCAATGCTTCAATTCTTGTCTTTTCATTGAACTTGTTTATATAGCAATTGTTTTCCTGGTGTGCCTAATTCTAAGCAATCAAAAATTGAAACATTTTATAGGCTCATGACTCAGTCCAAAATAATTCTTATTGGCATTACAATATTTACCCTTATTCTAATAGTAATATAACCTACAAAAGTTCACACTTAGTTTCAAAGTCAGACTATATTCTTTCCACATGGAATGCCCATACTTGAATTGTCTTATTTGTGTAATCTGTCCTTCACCTATATAGGTATGAAACTCAGTTTCAAGCTAAACAAAAAAAAAATTATTTTTGAGACAGGGTCTAGCTCTGTCACCCAGGCTGCAGTGCAGTGGTGTGATCTTGCTCACTGCAACCTCCACCTCTGGTGCTCAAGTGATTCTCCTGCCTCATCCTCCCAAATAGCTGGGATTACAGATGCCTGCCACCATGCCTGGCTAATTTTTGTATTTTTAGTAAAGAGAGAGTTTCACCGTGTTGGCCAGGCTGGTCTTGAACTCGTGACCTTAGGTGATCCACCCACCTCAGCCTCCCAAAGTGCTGGCATTACAGGCATAAGCCACTGCGCCCAACCTAAAGCTGAACAAAATTTTACAACAATCCATTCTCTTTCACAAAATAAAGTTGCACAATTCTTTTACAAAGAAAACAGGATGTACATATGAAAACCATTAAATCATACTGAATCTAATTTAAAATTGCATTGAAGCAAGCAAAAAATAAATGAGAATAATTACAGAGTTCATCAGTGACATGTGCTGGTTTTTATTACTTGTAGAATATATTGTAGGGATATACTGAGAGACAATCAGAACATTGCAGAGCCCAAACTTCAAATCTCCAGAATCAAAAAGAAGATGGTACATCCCAGGTAGTCAAACTGTCCCGTTCTTTGCTACACATTCATTGATCACCAGACAAATTCAAAGAAGGTGAAATCCAAATCAAAGTATCAAAGAACTGCTGACCATAATTCCAGGCACACTAAAGGTAACAAGTACAACAATGTCCATGCTTTCAGATTATCACCTGTCAGTGGTAAGGATATAACTCATCAGCCACTGATCTTTCAGCTCATTGGACCTTCTTTCATGGGAGGTAGAGCTTTGGTGGGTGTTCAGGGGAGATCTTTTGTTGGGTCTTCGGAGGAGGTTCAGGTCACTTCAAATAAAATATTTATAAAAATTGCACTATGTACCAGTCACTCAATATCCTGATTAGTAAATTAGAAAATGTTGTGCCTAATACATTAAAAAATATCAAAAGCTTTATAATTCACATGAGTTATAATGGACAGTGAGTGGTCCTTTGAAGAGGGAAATAGGATGGAGACAACCAAGAATAACAAAAATAGTGAAAATATCTTCTACTTATCAGAAGACATGTAGGAGTACACAGGGTTAACTGTAGGCAAAAATGGGAAACTAACAAATTATATCTTGGTATTCTCAGTCACCCTTCAGTAATCCTCCTCTTCTCAGCTTAGAGAATTCTTTCTTAACCGCTTCAAGGATTCTGTATCTTTTTTATTGTGACCTTCAAAATTAAGACACTGCCATTCCTCTGGTTGGAATGGATTCCTGGTCCCACCTAACAAGTGGCTCCCTTGTTTGCTTAGGAAGCTAGAGCCAGAGAGGGCAGGGACAGGGTCTAAGAAGGTCTTACTAGCCAATCATCATTTGCTTATTCAAGGAGGAAGCATTCACCATACCTATACTTGCTCTGAGCAGACCTTCTTGCTCTCAGTTCTTCCTCTCCTATGACCCTTTGCTGGTTTTCCTCTCTGCTAATCAAGACTCTACCTAGCCATAGAAATTGCTTTCTTCCTTCCGCTCCAACACTCACATATGGATTTTGCATGCCTTCCAGCACATTTGATATTATCTTTGTTATTGGCTAGTTAATGAAGACTATAATGCTGTGATTCTTTATTTCATGTGTTAAAAATATATTTATGCTGCTTGTGTTATTTCCTCTCTTGACAAAATGTAAAAATGCATTTTTACTAAGAAAATCATTATGACTTAGAAAGATATCACATTATGAGAAAGTTTGAGATATACACATTTTACATTGTTTTTAGAGCTAGCAGTCATTTGAAAAAATGATGAAATAAGATCTTAAAGGAGAAGGCTGTATATATGATAGAGCAAATAAATGAGGATTTTTAAAAAATTACCATGAAGATAGAAGGATAGAGACCTAGTTTAAATGTTTATATAAAGAAACCTGAGAGACTTAGCTGATGACAGAACCAGTATTCAATAATGTAATATGCCTGCCAAAGAAAGCAGATATCAGCCCACAGCATTAAAAGAAGCTTCTCAGACATTGCTCCAGAGGAGTCCCCCAGGTATCATCTGGTGACAAAGTCCAGTGCTATCAAATCCTTAACTAGTATTACTCGGGTCTGGGGTATTGATAGGTTGCTGGAAGGGATTCTAACATCTGATTGTGTAACTGGACAAATAATATTCCAAATCAATTTCAATACTAAGACTCCACAACTCTCCTGAAAATTTTTTTCAAGGTCTAGGACTAAAAAACATGCTTCCTGAGAACTAACTGCTCCTAACCAATTTGGATAGAGAAAAAACTCTAATTTTCCTTTATGTCCCTTTCAGTGAAAATGAGGTATTTCTTTTTAACTGTAGCTGCTAGCAACTCTGAAAAAAATGAGATTTATAGTTTTCTCTAGGAATCCTGGCTGTAGATCAAGGAACATTCTCCCAAGGAAAATGTTTTGATCTCCATCCTTACTGTCACCTAAAAACTGACAAAATCAGATTTAGTACTTATTGTAGGGAATAGAACAATCTCTT
Organism: Cacajao melanocephalus; assembly: GCA_963573385.1. Taxonomy (NCBI): domain Eukaryota; kingdom Metazoa; phylum Chordata; class Mammalia; order Primates; family Pitheciidae; genus Cacajao; species Cacajao melanocephalus. The sequence continues at coordinate 14,955 of CAUYLG010003136.1, read as the reverse complement.
GGTTGCCTAAGTAGCATGTATGGAGTGAATCCAGGCATCATAGGTTGGTAGATTCTTTCTCTTAAATGCTATTTGACCACAGGAATCTGCAATATTTACCAGGCAATGACTCATGTATTTACCCTTAAGGATATTTCCATAGATGCACACAATGAAAAGAAAATCAAGAAATTTCTCATTATAATCCATACCCACCCCACTCTAACCACCTGTATATTCCATTTTGAAAAAGCAATCCAAAGTCGAATAGCCGTCTATATTCTTTGTCCTTTGAAGTTTACACAAAAGATCATTGCAAAATCAACCAGGTGTTTGCTTCTGGATAGGGTACCAAATGGATAACTGAAAAAGGGCCAGACATTCCCATCCTGTCCTCCACTGTCTTGTTTCAGTCTCGGCCTCTGTTCCTTGTTCTCTGGGGATATAGCGCTGTTTGTCCCTCAGAGAATTCTTTACTCTAGCAGAAACTCTTAATAGAAAACTCGAACTGCAAACTAAAGTTTTAATAGATGCTTCCTTCAGGCCCAAAGAAGTTTCAACTCCAAAAATAAAAACAATCAAAACACTACCTACAAATGTACCTATGGTACACACAGTACCTTTCAATATCTTTAAAACCTTTTGTTCTTGTTTTTCTCCAAAGTGTGCATGAGCTTAAACAAGCTTCTCAGACTTAGTAGCAAGAATATGTACTGAGGAAAGCCAGTGATCTTATTATTAACTATGTCATTTGCTACTTGCTAATTTTTGGTGGAGCAATTACTCAAAGTGACTTGAGACAGAAATAGAAATAAAAATATTTAAGAAATAAATTCATTTTGTTGAAGGTGAGATCAGCCCTAGATATACATCTGTCTTTAATTCTTTACTTTCCTACTGTGAAGTAACATACAAAGAGAAAACAAATATGCTAACTTGATTAGAATAATAAGGTTATTTAAACAGATATTTAGAAGGAAGGTAGCAGAGCAATAAAGGAAACTGACTTTGGCATTAAATACCTCCAGTTTTGAGACCAGCTTTGCTACTTGCTATTTTTGTGAACTGAGTAAGACATGCTACCTAATATCAAAAAGCTTGAGATTCCTCATTTGTAAAAAGAAACTGTAATATTTATGTGGATATAAATTGAGAGAATGATTTAAAACACGTGTAAAACCTTTTGCAAGGCATACATTCCAAAACTGTTGCTCATTTACGCCACAAACATTTGGGGTGTATTTCCGTTAAAAGAACTTTGGAGCACTAGAGCTAGCAGGAGCAATAGGTAACATTTATTGAGCCTGTACTTTGGGCCAGACACGGTTCTGCTTGAAGGTTTATACATACCATGAGTTAGACGCCTTATTATACTTTCTTCCCTAAATTAAATACAAGTCGGTCCTCCTTTAAAGTGAGTGTGTGTGTGTGTGTGTGTGTGTGTGTGTGTGTGTATGATATCTGTAAGCAAATGCATATTATGAAAACTTGAATGGATGTTAAAACTGCTTTTCTAAGTTGAATCATGTCTAATCATGTCCAAAAATGAAAATCAAACCTCTGATAGCTCTACATTATATCTATATTTAAGCTGGCATACAATGCCTTTCCTTTTTTGTCTATTTTTTATTTGCTTTCTTCATGGTTCTAGCCATATATGTTTGATTTTAAAAATTCATACGGAAGAATTCTCTATTTATCTAGAAATTAAAGTTACAGTTTTTTAATACACTAGAAATTAGATAAAGTGTATATACCAAATTGACATAGTAAATTATTCTTCTAAAATCAGCTTATCTTATTCTCCTCTTTTTAGAAGTCTTTGCCTGTCTGACAAGAGTTATTTCATATTCTCTTTAGGCAGTTAATTCTACCAACTGTTCTATAGCAAAACATTCTTTTCCCCCTAACCTCAGCCTGCTGAAGTTTAAACCTATTTATTCTTCTGGACCTCACCCTATCTTCTTCATAACTCTGTCATGTTGCTATGTGACAATGCTTTTCCAGATATTTTAAATCATATTCCTACCTTTTTAAAAATAATATTTTATTAAAAGACTTTTGTAAGGAGAATTAAATTATGTGTGAAGTTTCGATTTGAGGGATCAACAATTTATACAAAAGTTGGAATTGTAATCTCATTATTGTAGAAATATCTTGGTGTTTTGAGGTGTGGGTGTGTGTGTGTGTGTGTGTGTGTATGTTTATACTTTGAATGTTTGACTAATATACTTTTTGTTCTTTAAAACATTTGGATAAAAGGCTTGAAAGCATATCACTGCCAATACCATTTTCTAAAAATCAACAAGCTTTATAGTTTCTCATAAAGAATGTGTCCCGAGGCCAGGCTTTGCACTGCATATTTACGAGGATATTAATTTCCAAAGCGCTGTGTGATTTGAATACCATTTGTTGTCATTTGTCTTTCCTTCTTTTCCCCAGAGAGAAAGCAGTTATTTTCAAGTTACTTCTCTGTGTTCCAGATGAAAGAGGATAAAGGAAAATGAAATTAATGTTATAAATTTAATAATTTAAGTATAATAAGTTTTTGCTGATTTTTTTCCTGGAAAATTTTAGATTGCCTTTTCTCAAGTTAGTTCTGTATCTCTAGAAGAAAAATAGCTGAGCCTGTTGTAATGTTAATAGATGATTAATTTACTTCAAACTGAATTCACTTGTCTTGTTTTCAAAACCAATTTAAATATGAAGGCAATATTTTTAAAGGTTTTCTTTTTTTAAAGTTCAAGCTAGTTTAGTAGGACAACAATGCTTGTTCTTGGTATCAGTGATTTCGGGGGAGTTACTAAAAACGGTAGAAGAGGAACTGAAGAAGGGTTTCAAAATCATACGTAAAACAAAATGTAGTATCTCATACTAAAATCTTATAAAATCTGTGAAGTTTCTCCAACTTTAATGAAATAATAAAGTATTCCACAAGCAAACACTGAACAGAATATATCCTTTAGGTTAGTGCTAAGTGACGATGTAGACTAGACTTTTCATATTTAACCTTTAATTTTTTTGTCACTGATTTAAGAAAGAATAATTCACTAAAAACTTTGAAAGTAAAAACCCTTCCATGGTATTCCCAATGCCTGTAACAATGCCCAATGTTGAATGAAGGGAAAAAGTAAATATTTGATTTTTTTTCCCTTGCTGGTTGTTCTAATTAAGCATCCTTTTGGATCTTATGACAGTATCAAAAAGGGAGGGGGGAAGAAAATCCCATAAGATACAGCCTGTCCAGAGGAAACCTACAGAGAAATAGACCCCAGCTTTTATTGCATAGGAGAAAGAAAGAAAAAATATTTTTTTGAACAGAGATAAAAATTATATGATCCTATAGAGTGTCTGTATCAGATTCAGTTCCAGAGGGTGAAGGGAGACCTCTGGGGAGGGAGTCATGGAGTATGACTCAGGGATCAGGATCCTTCATCCTGGAGACAAACAGAACAAGGAGGATCAGGGCACTCCCTATAGATCCTTCAGAACAAAAGAATGGGAGAGGCAGACAATCTGGAAGTTCGTGCCAGGTCTCATTAAATGTAGGTATTTTTGTTCTGGCCAGATTTTCAGGAATATAGTCTAGTTGTATTCTCAAAGAGGAAAAAAAGAATGAATACAGTAAATCACTTCCTAACATTCTATCTCCCAGAAATCTCCATTGCTTGGCCTTTCTGATTCTCTATAATGCAATAAAAACTGATGGTTAGGTTTTTCAAGGTATTTTCTATACCACCAAGTAAAGTTTAAATAATATTTGATACAGTTTTACTGTTAAATGTACATTTAAAAAAAAAAGTCATCTCAAATGGCACTCATTTACTCAACTGTTTAAAGTCTAATTAAAGTCTACTCGACTGCAGACACTGGTTTATCTTCCAGATGAAGCACAGGCTAATACCAGCTACAGGGCTCTTGTCCTCAGGAACTCAGTGCAATAGGGGCATATGAAAGCATTTAAACAACTAGAACAATGCAGTTTCTAACGTCCAAGATCCATGAACATGATATAAATTTCTATGTAAATTTTTTCAGAGAATCTGAACATCCTAAGTGGCAAAGAATTTGCTATACTGAGGGAGAGAAAAGTAAATAGCAAATAAGCAGCAAAATAATGACTGAAAAAAAAATGCCATGGTATAAGAAAAAGAAAATGAAAGCGTGTGGGTGGAAAAAACGTCAAAAGAAATTAAGAAAAAGAGAAAAATTAGTCAAGAGATAATTATATATATCTACTTACATATTTATCAAATATAATTCAATCTAGTACATAATTTACAAATGCAGACATGCACAAAATAGAATCACCCTTGAATACACATTTGGAATGCCAAACTTTGTTTCCCACCCTATGCCTCAATTACGCTCATTACTATCAAGTTATTTATCCAACAGTGAAACCGATGAAAGTATTATACTTCAAACTCCGATTTAGACTCCATGAAGCTGTACATTCTGGTGTATTCATTCATTTATTAAAAAGTAAGCATGTTCTATATGCCAGTCCTTTTACTGGGGTGTTTAATAAGCTAAATTATACACAGCCCTTCAATGTGAACTCCCAACCGCTTTGTGACAGAGAAAGGTAGTGAGAAATGACCAGGCCAAGAAAATAGGGCAGGATTCTCTGAGGAAGTGGTATTATTAAAGATAGACTTTGAATATAGAATTTTAAACTAGGTTAAGGGAGTGTGAAAATTAGGGCAGACTAAAGGACAGGAACTTTCTGTGCAAGAACAGCATGTGCCAAAGTGCCATGAGGAGCTGGGTAGGAATAGGGGTATGGGGAGGCTCTAAGCAAGGCCCCTGCAGCAGAGTACAGAGCCTGGGAGAGAGAGTGGCACTAGATGGGAATGAAAGGTAGAATGGTCTTAGGTCACTCAGAACCCAGAACCGTAGGAAGAATTTAATGAGGCGGGAGTAAAGAGTCAAGTAGTTATGGTACAAGGCAGAAACTTTCAGAGATATACTCTGAGATCCCCTTGTCTGCAGAGTAGAGAAGCTAGGCCTGGAAAATAGAAGCAAGAATAAATGCAAGAAAATTCCTTGGAAGCTTCTCTGCATTCGTTTACACTAAAGATATGGTAATTGGGACTCAGATGGTACCAGAAGAAATAGAGAGAAGCCAATTGATTTAAAACGTGTTTAGAAAGTTACAAACAAGACTTAATAACAGTTGGACTATAAAGGGTAAAAGCACAGGGTATATTAAGGAAGTATCCAGATTTTTGTCTGAGTAACCAGAATACTATAAGCATCATTCACAAAGGTAACAAAGAGGAGACAAAAGCCAAGGATTAAGGACCAAATTTAGGGTACTGGAAAAAGAACATTCATGAATTTCATTTTAGAAGGCCATGTGACATCCAAGAGACTGAAGTGCGGGTCTGTTCCTCAGGAAAGAGGTCAAGGCTAAAGCATATTTACATGGTATAGATGATTTTACCTAAGGAAAGGATAGAAAACGAGGAAACGCCAATTTCAAAACCTTGAGGAACATCAATATTCAATGGCCAAGTGGAAGAAAATGAAGTTTCCTAAGAAGTTGGGTAGGAAAAGAAAGCATGGATGAGGGAACAAGTGTGTCAAGCAGGAGGGAGAGTCCAACGTTGCGACATTTCCATTGCATTTAGGAAAACGGGTATCACTGGTCATTAGCTAATGCTACTTTGATACAGGGAGAGGAATGGGAACTAGATTGAAATAGATTGAGGAGTGAATGGCAGGGATGGGACTGAGGAAATAACAGCAGTAAACATACAAACATAGACAATGTGCTTGGCATTGAAGGAATTGAGAGAAAAGAAATTATTTGTAAGAGGACTTGAGAAAAATACAGAAGCTTTTTGTTGTTTATTTTGTTTTGCTTGTTTGGTTTTTGTGTTTGGGGGGATTTGTTTGTGTGTTTTTTGAGACTTGAACACATATCTTTAAAAGTCAATGAAAACTTTTTTTCAGCTTTCTTTTTGAGACAAGTTCTCACTCTGTTGCCCAGGCTGTAGAGGAGTGGCATGATAATAGCTTATTGCAGCCCTGGACTCATGGGCTCAAGTGATCCTCCACCCTCAGCTTCCCAAGTAGCTGGGACTATAGGCGTGCACCACCATGCCTGGCTGAATTTTTTTTTTTTTTTAGAGACAGGGTCTCTCTATGTGTGCAGGCTGGTCTTGAACTCCTGGCCTCAAATGATTCTCCTGCCTTTGCCTCCCAAAGCAGCACTTGGATTACAGGTGTGAGCCACTGTACCCAACCTCAGTGAGAACTCCTTAACAGTTGAGAGAAACAGTTTGATCGTGTTAAAATCCCAAGAAAGCCAAGGAATTGAGATTAACTGAATAAGGATAGGATAGGTGCCAGATGAAGATGGGTTATATGTTATGTACGAGGAAGCAGAGGGCTTCATTTGTTTGCAACTGTGTGTGAAAGTGAGGTCACTTGCTCAGAGTAGATCATCTGTTGAAATAGCCAGTAGTAAAACGGTGGTGAAATAAAGGTTTAAGGAGAGTGAATAAGATTTGCTATTGTTATTGAGAAGACAGGAAGATTTTTGTTGACTAAAGAAACATAGTAACATCATGGGAGTAGTAAGAGTCCATTTGAGTCAGGTGGCTATGAATTCATCGGAGAATCAAAGTGTCACGTTGTGAAACTTCAACCGCATTTGGCCACTCATGGACAAGCATGAATAATGCACACAGTTAGGGTCACTCAGGAATGAGGTTATGCCTTTTGAGAAGAAAGGCAATAGACAAAGAAGAAAAAGTCGAGCTGTAAATGATAAAAACTCGGAGCTATATTAGAAGAAGTGAAAAAACAGGAAATCTGATGGCCTGGGAGAAAGTGTAGGAGTCAGTGGACTAGAGTACCTGATGAGGGTAAGGGAATGGTTGTAGTGTGAAAAGCTGCACCAACCTGCTCAGTGCACAGGGAATTGTTGATTAACCTGTCTGAATTGTCTGAGAGAGGAAACAGATAACAAAATCTAGGGGACGTTTGTGGGAACAGATGACTAAGACAGAGTAAAGAAAAGGTCACCGAAGATAACTAGTAGGTCAAGGAACTGAAAAGGGACTGTTCTGACTAGGTCATTCTCATAAATGTTGAAGCCACTCAGAATAATGGCAGCCTTGAGGGGGAAAGGCAAACAATGAGGCAGGTACCAATGGCTGAAATGAATGATGGAAAGTGGCCAAAAAGTCTGAGGATAACAGAGGCAGAGACCATACAAGGTAGTATAGTGAAACAGCCTTGGAGAAGCACATTTTTTAAATCAGTAAATTCAGCACCAGAAGAAGATGCATACCAACTTTACCTCTAAGTTCTGTTTTCAGAATAACATTTAAACCAATGTGATTCATTTTCTCTAATAACCAAGTTATATTTACAGTCAAACATTTCATATGGCTAACTTACAGCAGCACAGAATATCAAAGTTACCTTAGTTATGCCATTTAATGTTGTGGGGAAAGAATTATTAACTGTTCCTTATATTTCTAAGCAAAAAGACTTATCTAGAGCAGGGATCAGCAAACATTTGCCTTAAAGGGACCAGTCTGCCAAAACTACTCAACTCTGCCGTGATGGTGTAAACTAGCCTTAGGTAGTACATAACTGGTGATATTTTGAACCCTGTCTGTCCTATTTCCTTGTCTATTATTCAATTCATTCTGCACTCAGGTGGAGGGCTGGGGGTGTGGCAATTATTGGGTCCGTTAAAAAGCTAATAATTACTTCTTTTAGATTTAAAATATAAAGAAAATCAGCCAAAGGCTCATGATTTTCCACTCCCCCACGAGAATACTGAAAGCAAGCACTCACCTGAACATATAGCTCTCTGAGTTCGTATTGAAATTTCTTGGGATCTGTGGTAATTGTCACTGGGCCAATTTCTGTGAAGATAAAAATGATGTCGGTCAATAAATAGTAATCAATGGCATTAAAGACTTTATTGTGTTTATGGATGTCTTTCCACTGTGCACTACATGGTTACTTATTAAGAAGAAATAGCAAAATACCAAATACTGTTTCTCAATTTGTAGCCACCAGAGAATAACTTATAATTTACTGTAAAGTATGCATATCTAAAACAGTGAAGTTTTAACCATGGGAAATGCAAGGAGGAGTAGAAAGTGTCACAGGACAAAGAATCAGGAGAGCACAGTTCCATTTCTTTCTTATTCTCACTAGTCAGTAAATATTTATTAATAACCACTTTGTTTTTAGAATTTAAATGGATCACTTATTCATCTATAATTCAGTCTGCCCAACTTTAAGGTATAAATTTGTTTGCAACTTTTCTGTAAGTCTTAACTCATTCAAAATAAAAAATTTGGTGCTAAACAAAAAGAAAAAAAAGTAAACATTCACTGCCTATCCCACAGGTTTTTAAGAATTTGGAGATGTACAGGCACAAGGACATGAACAGTGCAGGAAATAGTCCCTGTAACTTTTTTCTCATGGCTGGGTGGCTGACATAGCTATCGCTAGTCTCCTGTACTGGCTTTGATCATAACTATTTTCAGGGCTGTGGCCATAGTCATGACTGCCCAGATGTACCACACAAAACCACTGCTTCCAATAGGAAAAGGTGGGGCAACTGCCTTCCCAGCAGAGCCGGGACTTAGATCCTAAGTCAGGTGAATTGAAGGATCCCAGATATCACGGGTTAACTTGAAAATCTGTATATACATATATATTTGTATTTTTGGTTGGATACAGCATATCTATAGTAAATATTTCAGTCCCCAAACCTTATTCTGTTTAAAAAATAAATCAACTCCTAAAATAGATAACCTAAAAGTGGCCATTTATGGGTATTGAGATACCCATAAATATCAGAGATAGAGTATCAACTACTTTCCTCAGACTAATGGTTATTGATCCCATTTAAGTAATGGTATTAAAATTTATCTAGGTATCATGTGCTTAGATACATCATCTTAAATTCTCAGGGTGGATGAAAAGCTTCCTATCTTATGTAATGAAGATGTAGACTTCATTCAAAAGTATAATGTGCAACTACAATACAAAATTATAAAGATACTTAACATTTAGCTTTTATAAAATATTTTCTAGCTTTAAAGGCATATTGCTCAAAAAGGAGTTTATAACTCCAAAGAATAATTAATTAGCCAAACCTTCGATAACAAGCTACATATGGTACAAAAACAGACTGTAGTATTTTAAAAATAAATGAGATAAATTGGAAAGGAGCTACAATTTGTCTGCCATAACCCATGTAATTTTTCTTAGAAATAACAGGAAAAAATGCCTCAACCTTTCACTATAGAGTAGACACTTTGCAGTTTGCAAGAGGAGTAGAGAAGCAATTGAAGAAACTGTGAAAATGCAAACATCTGCATTCCATACAAAGCAGAACAGTCATTAGCCATGTCCCAAGTATATGGAAAATGGGAGAAGCCTACTCCCTCAAGACTAAACAAAGGCATACTTTGCAAAGGAATGCAAAACAGCAAAGAATATGCCAGGCAGTTACACCCTGACATATAAATTGTCAGTAGCATTGTCAAGCCAAGCTTCTATGTTCCCACATTGCATAATACTGAAATAATCCAAGAATTTAAAACTCAAGAAGTAGAAAGAAATACAAAAAATACTAGAAAAAAACCAATTATGTAATAATAAAGAGTATAGACATGCAAGGACATTCCCTATAGCAATAAAAATATCTCTGAATATGTGCCTGTTCTTCAAGAGTAGGGATCAAGGGATGCAATTAGCCTTCATTTTAGTTAACCAGAGACTCTCAAATATACACCTGTTTTCAACAAAGATAGGAAATCTCTCTTAAAGCTCATTAATAAACAATTTTGCAAGCCATACTAGACAGCTGAGTTAAATCTTTTATCAGTTATGAGAAATACTCAGGAGAAGTAACAGCTTGCTGAGCTGTCCTATCCCTCCAGCTGTAAGCATCCTTTCCAATTCATTTTAACTGAATGATATGACTATTTGGCAAAATTAGCCCTCCTCCCTTTCAGAACTTGCTTCCATTCCAGTCTTTCTTTTCACATAACGGAGCTGTGTGCCAGTTGTGTCATTAGCAATTTCCTCTTTTCTTCCTTTTCACTCATGCTGGTTTCATCCCCTGCCAAGCCTTTGATGACATTCAGCAGGTACAACTTTGTCCTCTCTTCCTGCCTGAACATGGTCCTCCACTGCTTATAGAATTAAATGGAAACTCTCAAAGGTAATCCAGGCCCTCACTACAAGCTTCAAACTTTGAAGCTATTGCACTTCCTGACCATCCCCATCACCGTCCCTTTTGTCTTTCTCCTGCCCATGTACCTCTCAGTCTATAAGGTCTAATTTAAACACCATCTTTTTTAATGTTTTGCCTTTTCTCTAATTTGCTTTATTGTTGTCCTGATAACATCGTTATAACAGAAAACGGGAAGAATGAAGCTGCATATTTAACAAAACGCAGAGATCATTTTCACATGATTCAGTTCATTTTATCTGGTTGTTTACAAAGAAAACTCACCCAGAAAAAAGAAAATACCCATCAGTCTCAAATATACGTATAGAGCTAGAAAGGGCATTACAGATCATTTGGTTCAATCCCATTATCGTACAGACAAGAAAACTTGAGGTCCAGAGACAATGAAATGGAAAAACTTTGGTAGTGAAGAAAGAGGTGAAGATATCTGATAACATATCTAATGCTGAGTGATCTATGAAGCTCACTAACTTTCCCTTTTTTCCAACATCTCCATTCTGTGAATTATATCGAGACTAATATCCTTCTCCTCTCCTCTGGACTATGGGCAGGATGAGCTTCTTCAGAGTCTAGAATTTTAATCTGATGCACATAGTACCCAGCATTCTTTGTTGTCATATGCCTAGATATTTTTAAAGGGTTTTTTTTTTCTTGAGACAGGGTCTTACTCTGTCACCCAGGCTAGAGTACAATGGCACTATCACAGTTTACTGCAGCCTTGACATCCTAAGGTTCAAGCAATCCTCCTACCTCAGCCTCCCAAGTAGCTGGGACCACAGGTATGAGCTACCAAGCCCAGCCAATTTTTTTTACTTTTTGTTGAAACAGGGTCTCATTATGTTGCCCATGCTGGAGTGCAATGGCATGATCACAGCTCACTGCAGCCCTGACCTCCCAAGGCTCAAGCAATCCTCCTGCCTCAGCATCCCAAGTAGCTGGGACCACAGCTATGAGCCACCATGCCTGGCTAAATTTTTTATATTTTTTGGAGACAGGATCTCACTATATTGCCCAGGCTGGTTGGGTGGATATTTTTTGATAGACTGAGTATCTCTCTTGCCTTGTACATACTATAATCAACCATACAAAGCAACTTTGCCAAAAAATTGCCTCTCAAATCTATTTAACAAAAATAAGTTGAACACCTATTTGCAGTTGTCACTGGTAACATAAAGATGAATGAACATGGACCCTGTCCTCAGAGTCTCATCAGTCTAGCAAAATAAAAATGTAGATACATAATTACAGTATGATGTTGTAAAGGCAGAAATAAAAGTGTGGAAAAGGTAGTGTAGAAGCACTAATTGATAGAGACTTTTTTTTTTCAGGAAGAACCAAGGGAGATTTCAAAAACGATGTGAAAGTTCTGGATTTAAAATTAATTAAAACAAAAGTTATTTATTCACATTGATTTCTTTTTAAGTTCTATATATCAAATTCACAAGGTATTTACATCTTGTATCAAATAAGTTATTACATATCACTACCTATATTTGCAAGAACTTTTATAATTCACAATACTCTATAACACGTGGTAACCCACTTTAAGCCTTTCAACAACCTCATAGGGTAGGTAGAATAGATATAATTATATAGACAATAGAAGCTGAAGTGATTAGCCAAAGTGGCCCAGCCTCTTTAAGGGATACCACAATACCATGTGCCAGCAACATGACAGCTAACATCTACCGTATGATACTATGATTACCTGATTGCTTTAATCATACCTCGATTGACTGTCAGCAACTTGAGGGTATTAACTGTCTCAGTATACATTCAGTAGATTTCCAATAAGTGTTTGAATATAGGAAGAAGGGGGAAAAGGAAAAGAAAAAGAATAAAGATTAAACCTAGGCCTTCAGATTCTTTATTTCTTGCTTTATGACTACATCATGGAGTCTCAATGCTATAGCTAAAGACCATGTTACAAGATTAGTGATGACACTGATTAATTGACTGAAAAAATGTTCAGTTTCCTATGTCATCAAAATGTTTTATTCTTTAATCAAGTAAAGTTGACATAGACAACTGATGCAATTTCCATATATAACTTACTTAAAAAACATGAAGGTAACATGTATTACACAAAAATAAAATTATTTTGTGCTTCAGAGACCATTTTTTAGTTTTAAAAAATGTCTGAAACGCTAAGGAAATCTTTTCTCTTTTCAATAATCTTATTATTTCCCTTTTCCTAGGGATTTATCAGATGGGTTGGGTTTCTTTCCAACATCTCAGCCATTGTTCTCTTAATCTGAGTTGTTGGGTTGTACTTAAGAAAATAATGGAAAGAAATTCACAATGTATTATTTTCTTTCACTGGTTCATTTGGCAAGATCGATATCCAGCCCTTCACTTCCTTTTTCCTTTCCACTAACAGATTTCTGCTACTTGCAGTTTTTCTTTACTCAGAGTGGTTCCTTGATAATAAGAGAAATATTTACTGGAGCCTTCTAGGGTATAAACACTGCCTGGACATAATTCAATGCAATGTTCCCAATTTCTTTGTTCTTTTTTAAAACATTAAATTTATATTGATAGTTACACATGAATAAATATAGGAAAAGTTAAAACAAGAATCCCCTGAGCTACATTATAAACTAGTCAATATTTGCAAGGCATTATAGAAGAAGCTAAGAAATATGTAAATCAGAGGATCTGCCACAACAGGAGTTGAAATATAGTTGAAAACTTAAAAAGCAGCAAGCTATGGAAAGTTAAAAGAAAGCTAAACCAGCATCTGAGACGAGCCAAGTAGTACAGATACATAAGAACAGTAAATTTTATTTGTCCAAAGAGGATAGTGAAATCCATGAGCTGTAGGAAAATACACTGTGAAGGCATCCAGGAAGAGACAGGGTACGAGTTGTGATATGAAGTGAACACCAGATTAATAGAGGTGACAAAAGGGCAAAGAAATCCTAGGCATTGGGAAGTGGCCTCCTCAAAATGCCATTTATGAGCTGAAGGTCAACATGTCCCTCCCACTTTCTAAAAATTCTACTCTTAGTCACTTAAGACAAATCAATTCTACTGTCCTTTATGTGCAAAGATGTGAGTATAAATATATATATTCAAAGCATTGGGGCTGTTTTCTGAATAAAAAAATAATAAATTATGTTTTCTGCTTTAGGATACTGTAAAAAATCAGATTATTATACCTACTTTTACTGTTTTCAATTTATCTACAGTACGTGCTTTCCATATTTCTCCATACTTACTCAATTATAATGTTGCCGTCCAGCACCATCTTTAAATGATCTCCATCTAATCGACAAAAGCAGAACTGTTTCCTGACTTTGAGCTGGGCTAATGCCAAGTATATTTCAGGACTCATTTAATTGAGTACATTCCTATTCATATTAGAACAGGTAATTTTCAGGACCACTTAAAGGCCCTTATGATTGTTTCGACAATACAGCGATGTATTTTGTTTATTTTATAAAATCAGTGATGAATTCATGCACAGCATATTACCTAATATGGATTAAATAGCATTCTGTTCCACTTCCAAAGAGATTATTCACTTAATAGGGGGTATGATAACCTTAAATATATGCATTGAACAAAATTGTACATAGTATATGTATAGTGCATGGATCATTTCACTTCATGGACTGCTGAATGGGATGTAGAAAAAATTGTTATGAATTCAGCAATGTTAACACAGATGTTTAGAAGAAGAAGCAAATAACTCTTTAATAATGAACACAGGGCTCTGAGGTATACAGAGTAGGATATTATTGCTCAGATGACTTTGGCCAGAGCAGCAGAAAGCACTCTTGCAAAAAAGTCACGGGAATTTTATAACCAACAAAATTCAGACTCTCAGTTTTACATGTAATCCTAAATGTAAGATGACTTTTTTTTTTAATTTTTTTTTTGAAAGAAAGAAAAAGAGAGGAAAGAAAGTGAGAGTGAAAGAAAGAAAAAAAAGAATGTAAGAGAGAAAGAAAGAGGAAGAGAAAGAGGGAGAGAGAACAGGATTCCTGTTCTATTGCCAAGGCTAGCATGCAGTCTAAAAATGGGTATTAAAAAGCTCTTTTATGCCAATAATTGTGCTTAACAATGGAGACAGGAAGGAATAAGAGATGAAAATAACAAACAAGCAGCCATCCAATATTTTATTTAAACCTGTGAAATGCTATGCAATTGCTGAGGAGTGATTTACTTCCAATTATGTGGTCACTTTTCAAATAGGTGTAATGTGATACTGAGAAAAATGTATGTTTTGTGGATTTGGGGTGGAGAGTTCTGCAAATATTTGTTAAGTTTACTTGTTCCAGGTCTGAGTTCAAGTCCTGGATATCCTTGTTAATTTTCTATCTCGTTGATCTAATATTGACAGTATCATGTTAAAGTCTCCCACTATTATTGTGTGGAAGTCTAAGTCTCTTTGTAAGTCATTAAGAACCTGCCTTATGTATCTGGGTGTTCCTGCATTGAGTGTGTATATATTTAGGATCGTTAGCTATTCTTGTTGCATTGATCCTTTCACCACCATGTAATGTCCCTCTTTGTTTCTTATGGTCTTTGTTGCTTTGAAGTCTGTTTTGTCAGAGACGAAAATTGCAGCTTCTGTTTGTTTTTTGTTTTGTTTTTTTTTTTCTCTCCATTTGGTTGATATGTCTTCCTCCATCTCTCTGTTTTGAGTCTTTGTGTATCCTTGCATGTGAGATGGGTCTAGATACAGCATACTGATGGATTTTAGCTTTTTAACCAATTTGCCTGTC